>JBCJKH010048629.1:28505-49080 GCA_039877255.1 Loriculus beryllinus
CCGATCTGTGTATAAGACATAGGAGAAATTTTATAGAGAGAGACTCTGTGGACCAGAAATATAAAAGTACAAAGAGCCTGTCTTTTCAGATATCCCAGAATGGGGCATTTTGGAGCATCACACTAGGCTGGAAACAGACAGCCTGGTCTGGACTGAATGTCTAACTTTGGTTTTATTTTTACGGATACATATGTATATATATATTTTCCACTCCCTTGTGCTGAATTTCCTTCATAGCCAGGATAGTGCAGCCATTTGGAGCATATTTCCATGGTGTTTTCTGTTTTCATGCTCACTTTTGCAAATTGCTTCCAATATATCTCAAGAAATAAACCAGTCCTGCCTTCAGTTAGTGAGGGATGCACCTTAAAACATTCAAGGCACTTGAAAAATTCTGATATCTTTGGTCTGATCCTTAGCCGAGCCATGTCTAGCCTTGTTGGAGTCTCTGTTGCATTCAGACACAAGTGGCAAAAACATCTGTATACTTCCATTTTAGCACTGTTAATCTACTCCCATCAGTCCTAAATGGGTCTTCGATCTCACCACACTGAGCAGGTGGGGAAAAAAACCTGGGGGATACTCTTTTGCAGATTGTAGGGACTGGGAGAAATTATGTTCCTGCTAAAGGAGCTGGTTTCCACTGTGAGGGTGCTTTATTAAGTGTCCCCTTGCCTGGTGGCTGGTATTGGAAGGCAGAGGGGTCATGGTATTGGCAGGACCTTGACACTTGCCTACTGATGAGGCACACTGTTGGACAGGGGCACATTCCTTCCTCCTACCTGGAGAAAACTGAGGAAGTGGAGAGGAACAATTATTAGCAAGGCAAAGCAGCAAAGGTGCTAAATGAATTCATAAGGACTTGAGAAGGAGAATGGAGGAGATGACAGATATTCAGGGAAGTACTGATGATGAGAGGAGATGAAGTGGCTGGGCTTTGTGGGGGATGAAAGCTGGTTCAACGGCAGGATGGAGCAAGATTAGAAACAAAGTACAGGGCTGCTCTGTGTGCCTGAAGATGAAAGGACCTGGAGGGAAAGGTGACTTCATCACAGGGTGCTCATGCAGGGGCCGGCCATTTCTTGTGCTTTGCCTTTTAAGAACAGCTGTGGCACATTTCTACTTGTATCTGCTTCTGTTTCCATGCCTGCCAGTACCCTGTTGGTGCTGAACAGCTAAACCACAGAGAAAAAAGGTTGAAATATCCCTTAATATTGGGAAGAGGTGGCATTGCTGTCATTCAGGAGGGACCTCAAGGCGATTTTTTGGCCTATGAAAAATGTTGCAAAGACAGCTCTGTAAAACTGAAACCTTTACTCTTTATACTCGCACACATGTCTGGGTAAAGTTTGCCTTTGGAGCATGGGGAACTGAGAAAGATGGTAGTACCAGAGTTTCAGCTGAATGGGTCAATAAGCCCACTCATGTGATGATGCCTTTCACAGCATGCCTGGCAACCGCTGCTGAATGTAATGCAGCATTGACACTCCAGTGAATCGATTTCTCTGAATGCCGTGCCAAGCAGATGAGAAGCCTTTGTCAGCCAGTTTGGGTCAAGTCCATCATCCAATCCCCGACCTATAGCTTGTGGGAGTGAAGTATGAAGGATGAACTCATCAGAAAAGTGCAAAGGTCTTGTGTCCTTGGTGAGGAGAAGTGGATGTGCAAGACGAACGATGTATTCGAAGTAAGTCAATAAATCAAAGATGCCAGCCCCGGGCAGATGTGTCTCTGTGCTGATTCTGGTGCCCAGGCAGCAGTACAGCAGAGCAAGGTTTGGCTGTGTGCCTGGGGGGCTTTCACACTGTAGATTTGAAATGTACAGTCACTACTGAAGCATCAGAGAAGAATTAGCATGCAGTTCTGCATGCTCCCTTGACCTGGAGGACAAAAGCCTGCAGAGAAAGAAGGACTTTTCAAAGTGCTGTGGCAAGCAAGCAGGAAAAAAGGCAGGGAATTGTGGTGTCACAGCTATTTATTGTATGTGAATGTCTCTTTTTGCTGTGTTCAGATTCCATTTTCCCCAGGCCTTCCTCTGATTTCTTCATCTCAGCAGATATGGGTCAGGCTCATCAGTATGTTCAAGAGGGAGATCTCATACTGCATCTGGGTAAAATGCCTTCAGACAAACGTCACAGCCTGCTCACTCCAGTAAGGGGCATCACTGCTTTTACAGTCACAAGAAGGTCCCAGATCCTAATGCCAACACTGCTGGGCAGCATGGAAGACTTGTCAGCTTTTCCCTTTCCCTTCCTGTATCTCCACCTCTATCCCAGGATTTGTGAGACGTCAGAGAGGCTGGATGTTCTTGTCTCTGCGGTTTGGACAAGAGAAGGGCCAGGACTCATTTGGCTCAGAAACTCAGGATATTAATTACATGTCAGTAGGCTCTCCAGTGGGGCATGCTGACCACTGCATCTACCAAAACATCCTTGGCTGCTTTTTTTGGCATGGCGTTTCAGTTCCATGCCTTACCATGTTTGCATGGTGAGACAGGGGCTGCACTTTGAAAAGTGAGAACTCAAAGATGCACACTTAGTAGGAGCATTCGCTTGAAGAGCTGGAAAATTAAACTAAGAGAGTCTGAGAAGAGCGATTTAGGAATGTAGGGGCAGCAAGATGCCAAAGCTATGGATAGATAAATGGAGCATCAATTTGGAGTAAATTGCAGTATAACAGCTCTGTGCACACACTTATTATGGGATTTTAAAAGCCAGTCATATTTAACCCTTATACCTCAGGGCTAGATGTGTCACTATTGTGGCTGGGCTGGGTGGCTCTCACAGGGTAAAGTGCGTTTGCAGCTTTTTAAAGATGGGATGGTTTCAAGTCTTGACACACAGGTCGATCCTTGTGTGGGCACAGAAGAAATGAAGTGAGGAGCCAAGTAGTCTGGAGAGTGAAAGCCCAGAGACGGGTGAGCAGGAGCAGGACGTGGGAAGTGTCCTTGGGTCTCCATGGTGATAGCGAGCAGTTCATGATGGTAGGAGAGAAGTCACAAGGCTGTGACAAGATGACATTGTCAAACTGATGAACCCACACCCAGGCCAGCAGTAGAAAAGCCATGATGCTTCTTTTGATGCAGCCCTGCATACAGTTGGTTTCTGGGCTGCAAATGCACATTGCCAGCTCGTGTCCAGCTTTCCATCCACCAGTACCTCCAAGTCCTTCTCCTGAGGGCTGCTCTCAATCCCTTCAATGCCCTAGACTGTACTGGTACTGGGGGTTGCCCTGACCCATGTGCAGGACCTTGCATTTGGCCTTGTTGAACCCTATGAGGTTCACATGGGCTCACTTCTTGAGCTTGTCCAGGTCCCTTTGGATGGCATCCTGTCCCGCACGTGTCAACCGCACCACTCAGCCTGCTGTTGTCTACAAATTCGCTGAGGGTGCACTTGATCCCACTGTGTTGTTGATAAAGATATTAAACAGCACTGGTCCCTGTATGGACCCTTGTAGGACACCACTTGTCATTGATCTCTGTCTGGACATTGAGCCCTCTGGATGTGACCACCCAACCAATTCCTCAATTCGCTGAACAGTCCATCCAGCAAATCCATATGTCTCCAGCTGAGAGAGAAGGATGTTGTGGGAGACTGTGTCAAAGGCCTTACAGAAGTCCAGATAGATGACATCCATAGCATTTCCTTTGTCCACTGACGTAGTCACTCCATCATAGAAGGCCACTAGGTTGGTCAGGCAGGACTTGCTCTTGGTGAAGCTGTGCTGGCTGCTGTGAATCACCTCCCTGTCTTCCATGTGCCTTACGGGGAACTGCTGCTCCGGGATGTGGTCCTCTGTGGCCTCCAGCAGCCTGGGGGTTCACCACCTCTCCAGTCATGCCCTATGGCCCAGCTTACCTCTGGGGAGGTTGCCCGAGGTGTGGGCTGTGGGGGAGCTTCTCAATTTAATTTGAAGTTTCAGTTGTTGGGAGCACTGCGGGAGCAAGGGAGTTGTAGTGGGATGAGCTGTTGTTGTTTCTTGCTGTTAATACCTGTGACAATGTAATTTTCATGGAGGTAAAGATGCCTGGAGCAGGGGGATGGACCCCTCAGAATTAGCACCAGCTTATTTATTTCTTTCCATACTGAAAGGAACAAATGGTCTTTCCAGCAAGAAACCTTCACTCCTGTTGCCATGGTCTGTCCTCCTCCCAGGAAAGCACTTGCTTTGGGAAGGCTCGGCAGCCCTGCCGGGTGAGAAGGGCTGCTCACAGAAAAGACACACGCACACGCAATTAAAAAGAGAAGTAAAAAGCAGCTGCTGGAAGTAAAAGTTAGGCTAATGTGGAGATGAAAGCAGTTCTGCAGAGCAGAGGTGGGGAATATTGGCTCCGGGGGGTGTGTGGAAGGGTCCTCATGAATGAGCAGCGTGGTGCGGAGCTGCCTCGAATAACAAAGAGGGAAGGAGGGCGTTAGGATCAGATAGTACAGACTTTGGAAAAACTGAGAAGAGGAGGAAATCATGGCTAATTTAAAACTGCCTTGGAGAAGCAGGTGGGAGGGAGACCTTGAACGTTTGCTATGCTGTGACTTGAAATAAGGAAATGGAAAAACAAGGGTTGGAAGGCAAAGCAAGGGAGGGCTCGACTCCTGCTCATTCTTTAGAATGAACAATACTGACTCTTACAGAGAACATCGGGGATTTTCTGAGAAAAAGCAGAGCTCCTGGAGTGAACTGTCCTAAGGGAAGGGCTGAGGAAGGAGGATGCAGCCAGTGGCTCCCAGAAAAATGACGGTGATGTGATGAGTCAGAGGCACTTTCAGTTGTGCTGAAATATTTATTCTTTGTCTGCCTGTACCCTCAAAGCCCACATCAAGGAATGAGGGCAACCCTTCTTTGACAGCTTAGAGCTATGCTATCAAGTGGTGTGCTACGGGGATAAGTGACAGCAGCCAGAGGAGCTTTATCAGCTCTTCCTGCTGTTACTTGCTTTGGATCAAGCTCTTATTGACTCTGTTGGGTGTGTGCTGGGGTGACAGAGTGTGGAGCCTGGACACCTCTCCCCAGTGTGCCTGCATTTCCTTTTTTTGCATGCTTAACTGGACAGAGGTGACAACTCCATTATGCAAGGCGCATGTGACAGTGGCACGGTGCCCCTCTTGAAAAGTTGCCCAAGTCTGTATCTCACATTTTACATAAAGAGAGTGAGGGCCATCCAGAAAAAACAGATGCAAGCAGCCAATACAATCAGCTTCAATGTATTCTTCTCTTCTCAAAAAGCCCCGAACATCTCTCCAAAACAATCGGAGCTGTTAAATAACACTTACTCTGTGCAGAGGAAGTACGGCATGATGGGACCGCCAGCCCATGCCAAGAAAAACACTTGGACTTGCTTGGCCTGTAACAATGGGCCAAACCAAAGGAAACTGAAGGCTGTGGTGTCTATGGGCTGTGCTGGGGGGAGCAGGGGGAAGTGGGATGGGTGGCAGTCCCGGAGCAGGGTGGGCACGTGGCGGTTGTGCCACATACCTGGAGCTCTTGCTGGCTTGCTCTACCCCAGACAGTGTCTCCCAGCAGCAAAGCACAGCTCAGGTCATGCAAGCAGAGCACCGTCACCATGCAGCAGGTTCATGGTGATCACTCAAATCACAGGGATTTCCCTGAAGGAAGAATTCAGGTTTTATTTGCAAGAGTGAGTACATCTCCTTTTCTTTTCATTCCCCTCTCCTATGCCAAATATTACCTGCTTGTACTTGACAAACAGCCGGTATTTCTGAAACACTGTTCATGATCCCAACTCCAGCACTGAATAAAAATGTAGCGCTACATATGTAAAGGCTTTAAAGCTTGGAGTGCAAGGATGAACTGAAGAAATCCTTTAAACACTGCATCTGATCAATTCCATATTCTGCCGTCACCTTTCCCATGCAGTATTAACCTTGTTTCTAACCAGACTGTCTCTGTTCCACTCGGCCACATCCCACTCGCACAGGTACGCAGATCTTCAGACATCTGTCCTCAGATGTCTGCTCAATAATATCAGTATTTAGCAGCCCAGACCAGATGCCAACTTGGCTCAGGGTGGGAAGGCGAGGAGGCAAGCAGCCTGCTTACCACAAGCTACTGGATGGAGACTGCTGGTCGTTTAGGGTCAGATTATATTCTGTGCTGCAACAACTCAGCATCATGGCACTCATGCAGAGACGTATCTTAAATACACTATGTGTCATGCAAAGCACCATCACATGAGAAATGTGCCACTTGCATGCATAAGTAACTGTTTAAAAAAGAGAAGTATTTGGTCTATGCACTTTGTATTATCTGTGCGTGCCTGGTGATGGGAGAGGAGGGCTTCAGCTGTGTCAGAGATTTTATATGTGAAAAGAGATTTAATGAAGCTCTCTAAGCTCTTAGTCATTTTTTTGTGCTTTTTGTGGAGCCCGCGGTGAAAAGTGTAGATTTGATTAGCGTTGCTGGATCTGGTCTGATAAAAGACATCTTTGCTATATCTTCCCATACTCACACTAGGAGACATTTTAGCTCCTGTGTTTCTTTTCTCTACCTCTGCACATGAAACAGACCTTTCCTTCCTATAGGTCTGTCTGTGAATGTATTTTTCCCTGATCTTCAAGTGCCTGCCAGTCATCCCTATCCCCCAGAGCTGCTATTCCTGTCTATGGCTGTGCTTAGAGCACCCTCATGCCTCCACAGCCAGACCCCATGCAGTGTGGGGCAGCTGTAGCAGGGCTTCCTGCTGGGCTCCTGCATCCCAGCAGCTGCTCTCCTGGACTGTGTGACATCCCCATGTGGTGGCCTCCATGCAAGAGGGACATATCATGGTGCTTAGCTGGAAAGGGGTACACTTATAAGAACTGATACAAGGATGAAGGGATCTCCTCTTGCAGGGAGCAGGGTGAGGATGCAGCACTGGGAGGATCAGCATCACGCCACAGCAGGGCTTCTTGTGTCCTAAACCTGCTGCACAGGGTGAGTCCCTAACGCCCTGAAGTAAGGAGCAGGATGGGAGGAATGGCTGAAACACTAACTGCTGACAGCCTTATTTTGGTCCATGTCCCACTGAAGTAAATGGCATATTGCTCCAGGAAAAACTGGATAAGGATCTAGGGTTTGGCAGTGGAAAAGGTTCTGTCTTCTCACTGTTTATTCTCCAAATGAAGCCCTAGCTTGCTGTTTGTGACTTCAAGATCATTTCCAGAGCCTGCAATAATGATGTCATACCCAGGGGATTCTGGCTTCAGGTGGGAAATCAACAGCAGGAGCAGATGAACTCTTTAATAAACAAAGTTCCTGTTTTCATGCAAATGTCTTTAGAAATAAGGAACAAGGGGAGTGAGAAATACAGAAATTTATGGTATAGAAGCGACGCTGTTTGGAAACAGACTTTTTACGAGTTTTCCAAGAGGCACCAGCTGCTCTTTAATGTTTTCATTTAAGATTTTTATGTATGAAAGCTCTAGCTTGTGTAAACAGCAAGGCCGAGAAAGTTGCGGGGATTGTTGTTAATGGTGAACCTGACAGGCTGTGGATTTGGCTTGGAAAATACGGTGAGTGTTGATGTTTATCCAGAGCAGAGGTTTTTAATGTGGCCGGATGATGTCTCTGATGTCCCTGTTGTCCTCTGGTTCCTCCTGCCTGCATCCCTGGCTCTCAAGACCACCTCCAAAACCTTTGATGTCCCCACTTCCTCCTGAGATTTGGGTGAAGGTGGCACAAGTGCATGGGAAAATGGAGGCCGGGCTGGGCAGGATGCTCCTGCAGCAACGTGGCAGAAACCCATCGCCCTTCCCACCGTGTGCCCTGATGCTCCCTGATCTCACCAACAGCCATTGCTGATCTGCATCTATTAATCTGCTATTTTGGGGAGTGCCTATTGTGCACTCCAATTAATGTAATTGCTTTATTTTGTTGGGGAGAGTGCCAGAGCCAGTGCCATAAATAGCTTTGTGCGCATTCTTCTGGTGGGCTCCCTTTGTTTGGCAATTAGCTCTCTTAGGGTGAAATGCATGGCACCAAGTTAGAAAAAATAAATGAATTCCTTTCAGCAGGGCCAACAGGCACAGGGCAGGCAGTTGCACACCCAGCACTTCCCAAGGAGGACCTGAGCACTGATCCTTGGTGCTCGCTGCTCTTCATCTTGCTGTCGTGTTTTTCCGCAGCAGCTTTCTGTTTGCTCATCTACAGGAATACTTTGCATCTAGCCTGCCTGTTTTTGAAAAGGTGACTGCTGATGACAGCAAAGATAACAAGAGGGTGTTTTTTTGTCTTCATGAGAACGCCTCCAGTTCTATTAATAAAATCTCGAATCTGACTTGTCCTTCTGAGAACTCCCGGCCCCTCTTCACCCATTCAAATCTGTATTTTTAAGCTGCTGTAGGTGGATAGTTGACAATGGTTGTTATGCAAACTCTGAGTGCTGGCTTTGGGAGCTTCTTGGAAACCTGCAATGAGTAATCTTTATGTTTCTGACAGGTCTACAGGGACAGAGGGGGTGCAGTTTTGCTGAAGATAGGTTGACAAAATAAGTGTAAATTCATGACAAACTAACTGCCAAAAATACTCACATCAAACAGTGGAAACAATTAGCGAACGGTATGGCAGAACATCTCTGTGGCTGGAGAGCACGCCGAGGACCGAGCCCCACACCAGTACACTGGTATTTTCACCAGTTTTTTGTTATTTGGGACAGGAGGAATGATCAGGTCCTTTGTTCTCTGGGTTACCTGTAGGCTTGGGTTTTAATTTTAACTCATAGGCAGCGCTGCACTTGAAAGGTGAAAGAGGTATGTTTATTTCTCCAGCCTGCTGTGTAAAAGCAAGTGCTGATCACATGAGACCTGATTAATACCGTGAGGTCACGGAGGTGTGAGACAGCCACCAAACCTTGGGGAACTCCGGTCAGTGCTAACCTGGACTGCAGGACTTCTGACCTGGAAGCTGAAGCAGCAGACCTGTGCTCCAGTGGTCTGTCAGCAGGGTGACACCTTTGGAGAAAGATTCTCTGAATAAAACTCTCTCTGCATAGAGTTGGCTGTTGATAGCTCCTTTTGTACACAGCCCACAGCCAAAGTCCGATGTGCCTTCAGGACGCCGAGCTGAGCAAAACAGGGAGGAGAGGGCTTCTAGGGCAAGGGGACTCAGCAACACAAGTACCCTCCCCTGGTTGTAACACGTTTGAGTGGATTGCCATGTGGAGCAGTTTGCCTTTTGATCCAAAGCTGCCACATCCTATGCTGGCTGGAATTAGGAAGTTTGGCTGTTTGGAAGTTTGCAGTACCTTTGCAGTACCTGTTTCCTAATTGCTGCAGAGCACACCAGCAGCAGATGGGTAGAGGAGACAGCACAGCCCCATGATGGCACTCAGGCTGGGCTGCTCCTTCCTCTGACACCCAGGGCAAGTCACCTAGAAATTTGTAACAGCGTCAACTGAAGTGGCACAGGCTCATCTCAGCTGAGTTTCCAAGGTGCCAAGCTCCTCTTAATGAGCTCACATTGCTATCATACTCCCTGCCCTCCTCAAAGCAGACGTGTTTGGCAGAAGCCTTGAGGTGTCTGTTTGTAGCATAGCTGCACGGATGTGACCCTGGGCCTCTGAAGCACGTGGTGCCAAGTGCCATATAAACCTTATATTGCTGTTCTCTGTAAAGCGCCCTGTGTTATTGTCAGCTGTCACAGCCAAGTACCCATAACAAACCACATCTTTGCACCACACTGGTAGTCACAGGGAGGCAACACTCAGGAGTCCACCAGCTGGAAAGCCCCATCTCTGTGCCCAAGCATTGCTCAGTACTACACCGTAGCTCACAGGCCTCCTGAAAGTGATCCACTTTGTGAATCAGTGTTTTTTAATGCTGAGAGTCCCCACGCTCCTGCCAGTCTGCTAGTTCCATCGCTCTGCTCTCAAGTGAGTCAACAGCCATCTGTGCATGCTGAAAATCGAATAACTTTTGCTTTAGGAGGGGCTTTTTGTCATTTATAATGAATCCCTCTGCATCGCCCTATGCGGTACCTACTGATGTCCAAGATGAAATCAGGGGGAAAGAGCATGATCTGAAGCCACCCACAGCAGCCTGGTATCACCTTTCCATCTCAGCTGCACTTCAGCAAGCCAGCTGAAATGAGGCAGTTTTCTCTGTGCTTGGTGCCAAACACTATTCTCACTGAAGCAGAGGGAAGTTTTGTTTTTCCCTAAATAGGAATAATTTGGCCTTTGGTGGTGCTCAACTGGAAAGAATCCAGCACTTCTCTGATCTTGTCAGAGTGGCTGAGATGGTCATAAATCAGAACGGCTGCTCCAGAAATATTTTCCCTGGGTTTGATTCTCCATCCCACTGTGCTGGTGGAATGAAAATAAAAATTGGGCCCACCACTGGTTTAATTTTACAGATAACTGCTCTCTTTCCAGGCAATCTTTGTGATTCATTTTTCTCACTGTCTGTTGTTTTCTGGGGGGAGGCTTTTTCATAGGGCCATTCAGGTTCTTTTGCCTTCCTCTCCCCCTTCCATATGGGAAAGAATAAAGTGAAGAAACATTTTCAGAGAAGAAAGACTTGGAAAGAGTTGCTGTTTTCTGGGAGTCTGCTACAGCTGTTAATTTGTGGAAAACCTCAGTGGAAAATAAGCAATATGGCAGCATCGCTTTACATGAGAATTCAGTAATGGCCTCCTTCCAAGCCATGGCTGATTTAGGTTCTTGGCTTGTACAGCCAAAGCTTCATGTAGTGTCATGCTTTTTTTTATAGATAATGTTGATGCAGCTGTGGAAGGCTCTGATGTTCATTTTTTTCAACATGGGATTGTCGTCATTCAATCAAGCTTAAGCATTGTGGAGCTCTGTGTGATGTTGTTTGTCTTCGCTTGTTAGATGTTGGTGAATAAGCCTGAGACGGGCTGAGATGTTGTTTGGAGAAGAAGAAAAGGCTCCCTCCTGTCTTCCTATCCTCCACCACAGAAATGCACACAGACCCAAACTCCCATCCAAAAAGGCAGTATTGCTGAGAAAATTTGGAGCTGAGCTTGAACATTGCGGGGTGGGCCCCTTCTGCATCTCCAGAGCACACACGCTCTTCTCTTCCTGTAGACTTTGTTCCTCTCCAGCATTTGTCATGCATAGTTGGTGGCATATCAACATTTTGAGTACTGTACTGAGTGCAGTAACCTCTTTTTCTTGGATGGACATTTTGTTTGTGGAGAGTACAGCATGGTGCTCAGTTGTCTGGACCGAAATGAACATTGAGGAAAGTCTCAGCTATGTGACGTCTGTCAGATGAGAGATTAGTTTTCCAGCAGAAATGTCCAATTATTCAAACCTCTCCAGTAGATGAAAGAGCTTTTGACAATCTGTTTTGCTGAAAAGCCCTGCAATTCATTTGGCATGGATTAGATGACCTATTAGAGATTAGAAGAGGAGAAAAGGGTTTCTAATTAATGTCAGCCCAGCTGTTAACTCAAAGAGTATCGTATCAGTGAGTGGTAGCACAAGCTGGGTCCTTCATATATTTCTGTGGTTACGATTCATGTGTACATTGCAGTCTGGACCTGCAGCCTTCTGCACAGAGAGTTGCACAAGTTCCCTGTTCCCAGGTAAAGCATTAATGTTCACTGGACCAGCTGCTGCTTCTTGGCTCTGTCAACTTTTCCAAGGCAGGCTTTTATGAATGGGTAAGCCCCAGTCTATTTCCCAGTGCTACCTTGTCACATAATGGCTGATTCACTCACCTCCTTATCTCTAGGCCATATGACTTACTTTGATTGCATTTTCCTCCCCAACTTGGCTATGTATCTTGTTTCTTTCCCTGAGGGTGAATTAGGGCAGAATCCTTGGAGCTTCCCACAGCATCTGGAAAGAAGAAGAAAATCAGAAATGGGCCAGAAAGAGGCAGGCAGAGAAAGATGAAAGAATTTGGAGGCGGGAAGTATTCTCTCTTGGAATGAAGCTTCCTCTTGCCTGGCCTAAGGCTGAGCAATTTACTCTTTCCTGCAACATGCAGAATGGCCCAGCCCCTGCTCTTAGAAGTAAACATTTCACAGATGCCTGAGGGGCCCCCTATTTATATTTTTGTAAGCTCCTTGGTCTCCCTTAAGTCTCAGGCTATATCCCGATTGCCAATATTGGAGCTAGCTTGAAGTAAGGTAGCTTCTTGGGGAGATACCTGAGCGAGGCTGACGAGGTTCAGCTGTTACAAGTAGTTTACCCACTGCCTGCTGCCATGCCTCGTCCTGTGCCAAATCATGTTTAAAGCTGTCTCTAGCTCACACTTGGTACAATCTGTGCGGCAAAGGCATTCACTGCGATCTGCAGCCACCCGTTGAGGCCCAAGGACCTAAACGCCAGGGTAGAGGACGGGGTTTGCGAGCTGGAGTCATGTCAGTCTTTTGCAAACTTTTTGTAGGGCTGAACCCACATTCACTATTGGCACTGTTAAATGCTTTCCTGTTTTTCTCTGTACCCTTGAACTCACACTGCAGCCCAAACCGACTATCGTGTTTTGTTTTTAATGACAGAGCTAAGGTGCCAAAATATTTCAGTAGCTCCCATAGGAACATCTTGCAACTTCTTTAGCCAGTATTTTCACAGCTGGACACAACTTCTTTTGGGTTTTTTGTTTTTTTTTTTTGAATGCTAAGAGTCGTGAATCTGGGACCCTGAAGGAGAACAATGGCTAATTTCCCTTGTATCAGGATCTAGAAGTTAGAAAATGCTACTCTAAGCGCCTTTGAATAAATGCACAGGAACTGAGCTCAAGGGGAGTTTGTTGTTTGAAAGACAAAGCTGCTGAGCTCCAGACAGAGCTTAGACCAGCCTTCAGACTTAGGATAAAGTTTGTGTGTGGAGTCACCAGGATCAAAACATACAGACAACTCAAATGCCAGAGCTGCTACTGCTGAGGTTCATGCTGCCATGCAGCAGGAGAACTATCTGATCACTGCCTCCAATGCAGTTTCTGTCTTCTTTGATGAATACTGGGAAAGTAAAATCTCACGCCTCTAATGTGATACCAAGGTCTAGGAACAGGAATTAGGTCTGGAATTTAAACTTCCACCCAGCCAGGATGTTGCAGAACTTTAATTGCAGCCCAGATTTATTACCTGCTAGCTATGCTTAGTTGGTCTAACAATGAAAAAAGCCAAAGGCATTTAATCATTGCATCAAACTATCACTCATAATCTTTGTGTTGCACCTCTTCCCTCCCTAAACTGAGAAAGCAAATTATGAAAAACCAGAAAGCATGCTGCAAAGCTTCCAGTTTTATTTAACCACTAACAAATCTATTAAAACCAAAGAAGTTTTAGACCAAGCTCTTTACCCAAATGTTTTTTTCTCCTACAGTGGCATAATCTTCAACACTTGCTGGCGTGGAGTCTGTACCTTACCTTACCTCACCTCACACCCAGAGCTGCAGCACCAGGTACCACTTCTGAGGGTGGCTCCCACCTACCCGTGACACCTGCACCCTGACCCAGGCCACAGCTAACAGGCTGCACCCTGTTTCTTGAGGGCAAAATGCTGGGGGAGGCAGGTCTGCAGCCACGGGCTGAATAAACGTACGAGTGGCACTTGCAGGCTGAGAAACCCACATGTTTCCTGGGGATGTCCCATCTTGTCAGTGTTGTCTTCTACTGTGACACAGGCAGTCTGCAAAGCAGCAGTAGCTGTATCTGCTCTTGGAGAAGTCCTTAATGGTCTGTGCACCTTCTTGGGGAGCCGGAGCTGCCAGGTAAAGGATGCGGGTAGTGGAGGACGATGTGACGTGTCTCTTCCTGAGGGTGGAAGACCTAAGCTTCCTGAAGACATTGCTTCCCAGATGCTGTATCTGTAGGTGGACCCATGCCAGCATGCTCAAGCACTGATTAGATCTGACACTGAGATTTCCCACCGCTCAGGGGAAACGGGGGGGGGGGGGGGGTTGGGTTCGGGGTTCCTGTTGGGGCTCATTCCCGACAGGGGCAGGTGTCTCTAGGGAGGTGTTATGGTGCTCCTCTGGGGGCACAAGGCCCAGTACTGCTCTTGCTTGCACCAGGACCACGAGGTCACAATTTCTTCTGATACAGCAGGGTTTCTTTTGATGTACTTCTAAGCGGGAGGGCAATATGGCTTGTCACTTTTTTCACATTCCCATGGACCTGCCCTGTCAAACTCAGCAGGAGCTTTGCCGTTAATTGCACCTCAAGCAGACACATTGCTGTGTGCGATAAAATCCAACAGAAATCTTTAAAACTCCCCAGATTGCCTCTATTGCTGCAGTTAATTTTTGTCCATGACTTGTCTGTGAAACCAGATACAACTAAACCATGCAATTTAAGAAGACTTAGTGCCTTGACCTAGGTGCTAAGGTATTGCATAATCTGCCTGCCAGATACCACAACCCCTGCTGTTACAGACAGGTAATTAGGTCACCACTTGTGAACTTCCAACACACACAGACTTATGGCCTGATAGCATGGATGCCCTCAAGGAAGTAAAGGCAAGTCACCTATCATCATGAATCTACTGAGCACTGAATTCCAAACAGTCATTTAGAATAAGATGGCTTCGGCCCTTTGTATTTTAATCCTACCCGAAGGCATAGAGCCTGTCTATGTGGGTGTCTTGGTGGAAATGCCCAAAGCAGCTGAGGGAGCTGCTGTGTTGGTGCAGTACCACTTGGGTCCTCTGCAGATGTGTGTGAAATTCCAGCTTTGGGACCCTCCACAGGGGGAAATGATGTGCTTTAGCACTTTAACACCATGGCAGGTGGTATCTCTGTGCCACAGCAAGACCTCAGAAGCCATGCTGGGCTGTGATGGAGAAGCGTGGCTAAGGTAGTGCTGGCTGGAAGAGCATGGCTAAGGTAGACCGAGTCTGGCAGTGCTGCGGTTCTGAGTGTGTGGGAGATGGGAGATGTCCTAAAACCATTTCCTAATCATCTTTGTTGGGTGGAAATTGCAGGGGCTGGTCAGCTCACCTCCCTGTCTCCTTGCTGTGTCTGTGTATTCTGCATATTTTGTCCTCCTACTCCATCTCACTTTCCATTAGGCTCATGCTGTTATGTCACTCTCCAGTGGGTGAACTCAATATGACCAGGAAATGCTGAAGGAAAATGAGATGCAGATGCAATAACTGCATTAATATTCCCCTTCAATGCAATTGCTGTTGGAGAGCTCAGACTGTTACTTTGACTTTGCTCCTCCATGGAGCACACTTACATTAAAGTGTCAGTCTTGTCTGCCTTTTGCTCCCTATGGAAAAGCTTGTTCAAAGTACTTCCATCCTCCTCGGTCAGCCTCCATGGGTACAGCATATCTGGTGGGGGCCACAGGAGACAGTGGAACCTAAGAGGGGCTTGGATGTTCCTTTAAGTTATGTCATGTCTGAGTGGTGCTTGTTTGTGTATTTTCAGAAAACCCAGATGAAAGAGTATGAGAAAATGAGTAAAAAAGGGTTTTCTCCATAAATTGATAGCGACCTCAAAAATTTTGGTGATGGAAAATCTGCTGTGTGATGCAATGCCAGTAAAACAGAATCAACTGTAACTTCACAGAAAAAGCAGTGATATCCTGATTAATTGCTGTGTTTTCTGAGGTTTCAGTAAAAATGGCTGACGGTTATTTCTGAAACTTATGATGACTCTCTTAGTGCATAACCCCTTCTTAACATCAATTTGGCAAACAGAAAAGGAAATATATCATACAACGTTCCGCTTGTAGGGCCAAGTTCTGTCATCTATATGCTTGCAAAGCCTCTGTTGACTGCCTTGGGATTTCTTCTTGTAGAATGATGGCAGGACATGATCCAGACCCAATATAAATGTAACATATGAACTAGTATATCTTCAGATGGAGAAAACGTGTGCGGAATTTCCCTGTGCTATCATGTGCATACTTTATAGGCAACAGCATTCACAGTTATTGAAAAGAAGCACAGACGTCTGTGGTTAGACATCAATGACTATTGTGGGAGGGAAAAGGGGAAAACTGGAAGGCTTAGAATTTGTGCTTGATTGGTTTACTGAGAAATACAAGGCGAGAGAATTGAAAACAGTTTAGGATAGGACCGTAAGGAGGGGAAATTGGCATTGCTGGCAACACTGATGAAATATAATGTCCTTGCCAGAAGAGTATAAATAATGGGTTTCCTGATAGAAAATGTTGATGAGGCCAGCAGGGGAGAGAGCCTGAGGAAAATGTATGCATGTGGAAACTGAGTTTTATTTTGGCGGTGAGTGAAAATAACCATGAAGCCTGGGCCTTGTAAACCTGGGAATCCTGCAACTAATAATCTTCAGAGTTAGCTGTTGGAGAGTGACAGTCTCATGAGGACCATCTGCTTTTCAGGTCTTGTGTATCCTTCCCTATTTTAAGTCCTTGGACTCACGGCTGGATGTATAACATATTGTGAAGCAGTAGTTAGCTGAGATAGCAGCCTTCATTTAAACAGAGGTCATAAAGAGTGTAGGAAATGCTGGTGGCAACATGATGTCTTGTTACTGGCTCTACTTTGGGTAGGTTTTACATTACACACATATTTGTACTACCCGACTGATGCCTTCCTCACGTGTGTTACATTTCACCACTGTATGTGCTCTGCTACCTTTTTCTAGTCCTCTCTCCACAGGGAGGAACCTGTACCATATAGTACTTCATTTCAGTAGAGTTTCTTGCTTAAGTCTGCACTATGGGACACGATCTGGAGGTGTCTTGTCCAACCCCCCTGCTCAGAGCAAGGCTAGCTTCACAGGGAGATCAGGTTTTTAAGGGCCTTGCTCAGACACATCCTGAGTATCTCCAAGGATGAGGATTTCACAACTTCCTTAGGATGTAGGCCTGCTTCATCAAGTAAGATGATCCTTCTTTATAACTTTAAATGATTGGTGCTGATCCAGGTTTTAGGCCTTTACAACACAGGATGCTATTCATTGCTTTGGGGCAGGTTTGGGCTGCTTGAGTAGAAGCAGATGAAGGAAGATTTCCTTGGTCTGACAGCAAACCTCAGTGTCAGCCTCAAGAAACTTGATCTAAAGAGGCTTCCACAAAGGCAAGCCTTAGGCTACCTGGCAAAGAGAAAGAGATTCCTGTGAGGAATAGTTCAGAGCAACTCTGAGACTTCCCTTGAAATGCTCTCAACAAGTGCTGGTCTATCTTCACTGATAATGACAGGCATGTAGGAAGATTAGCTTCCCCACTGCTTCCCATGTGTATCCTCTGTGCATGAGCCTTTCTACCATTAAGCCTGAAATCTGCACCCTTTTTGTTTCATCTTGACAGAAAACTAAGGAGATCTGGAAAGGCAGTGGGAACAAAGATGCCAGTGAAGGGCAGTGGTTCAGCAGCTTGGGTTGGTGTGCAATAATGATCATGTTGATGATTTCTTAGCCCTTCAGCTCCTTGTCCTGTGCATAGGCTGTGACAGTCTTTCAAGAGACATGGGAACTTGTTGAGATAGAGCACTATTTGTGCTCAACCACTGTTTTTCATCACCTGGGAACTGTAAAGTCTTGGTCTTATACAGGATCTCCTGGCCAAAATCCCAAACCAAATGGGCTGCCTTTACACCCAGCTCTGTCTACAGATGTGAATGTATTGGTGGTTAAGATCTCCAAACAGTCCATCAAATTCATTCACATATGTCAAAGGAAAAGCAGACTGGTGATCAGTTAAAAAGGCTTGCCATATTGTGCCTCGGATCCCCACATAGTCAGACCTTAATGGGAAAGTGAAGTGTTCTGGGTGGCAAGCTCCTAAAAACCCTTCCTCAGCACCTGTAGTCTGTAGTAGCTGTAGTCTGAACAGTCAAGCAACAATGACAGTAGATAAGAAAGACAAAACATTAGTGAATGTCCAGACCAAGCGTGACTCCATTACTCCTCACCACACCCCAACATTTTCTCTTCACATGGTGCTTTGCTTGGGGATTGTCTTCTGTGGCTGAGGAACTGTGTGGTGCAGCGATACGGAGATGTGCTGCACACCTGTGGTTCAGGCCCCTCCATCCTCAGCAAGCTCCTGGCTGGGAGGACGTAGCAGAAATGTTTGCTACATCATCTTCGAACTTCATCTGTGCTTACGTTTTCTGGCAGATAGAGCTGGATCTCCTAACTACTTGTGTTTGGGGAGAAAAATAATCTGTGTGCAGTGGTGAGACACTGCCACGGGACATTTCGTTGTGTATGTGTGACTCTCACTTTGGTCCTTTGCTCCATGTTGGGATTTGATGTTGTAGTGACAAATCACAAGCTGCTGTCACTTTATTAGAAAGTGTTGCAGGTCACACTGAGCTGGTGGCATACAGGTCACTCCTAAAAATACACACATGCCTACAGCTTGAAGGGTGGTTGGTGAGCCCCCCTCAGACAGTGCAGCAGCATTCCCTTTGGTATAGTGCTTCCCTTCTGCTGCACTTGCAGCCTGGCTTCCCAAGACAGCAAAACTTGTGGGGTCTTGCTGCACATGCATGTGAAAGAAAGTCCCTGACAAACATCTTTCAACATTTGGCAGATCTCAATCAAATTTGTCAGTAGGGTGGAGATCTCAGCAACTTTATGTTCCTACAAGTTTTGTGAAAATAAACAGCCAGGTAAAGATGAGACAAGCCCTCATTGATATTCCTGCTGTGGGAAAGGCTAAAGCAGAAGCTCATATCTTGTTACAGCATCTGGATGGGAGACACAAAGCTCCAGGGTTTTCCCTGGCTATGGAGCTGCTTGTTTATTTCCCCATCCCAAGCCAAGGCAAAGCACTGCGTAGAGAAAGATGGAGCTGGGGCTGGTTTCCCATCTGCAGTAAAGATGGCAGTTCTGTAAGCACTTAGAGCTCAGTCAAGAGGCAGCCTTTATCCAGGCCCTTCTGGATCTTTTCCCTGTCCACTGCGTGTCCAACCAAAGGCTGGTTTGTGAAGTGTGTGCAGTGTGTGCATGCCTCCCTTCTGACTGCTGGCAAACAAGGACTTTCTTCTTCAAAATGGAGCACAAATGCTTATCCAGAGTCAACTGTCTCTGGTCTTCTGTCTGCAGAATCTCTTTTATGAAGTAAATGTTTATGCTTTCAGACTCCCTCTAGGCCTGTATAATCATTCAGCACATGGCTGCAGGATAAATCTGTTCTTGCAGTTAGCAAAGGAGTAAATGCATTCTCCAAAATCTTCAACGAAACCACAAGAATTGGAGGGACACCAAACCAAAACATTCTTCTCCTTTCGGCTGCTAGAGCTGCTGGGAAACTGGATATTTTGCAAAAGAACTGGCTTCCCCCCCCCCACCCCTTCACTTTTTTTTCTTTCCTTGAAGTCTGCAGCAATGGAATGAGTGAATTATTTCCCGGGGCAGCTGCTGTGTAACATCCAATACTTTATTCCTTGAGCTCATAAAAATAAGTGCATCAAGACAAAGAAAGTGGCAAGTTGATCAGCATTCCAGAGGATCGGGCGGCTCCAGAGATTTCATGTTTGTTTTCTTGGCATGTGCTAGATATGTCCGTCTTTCCTCTTTCAGCTTCTGCAGCACCACCTGCCCCTTGTTCTTCTTCAAAAATAGATGAAGTATATCTGAGACACAGGGCCTCAAGGGAACACCTGTGGAAGGAGTGGAATAGAAAACAGTAAGAAGAGAGAGAGGCTTGTGTCTCTCTTCAAGGGATGGAGATGATAGGTTTTAAAAAGCTTTAAATGTCTGAACAGTTGGTGAAACTTCTTCCAGCAGTGCAAGCTGAAGGGAAGGGGAAGGTGTAATCAGCTGGGGATGTCAGTTAAGATGCACAGGAAAGGAAACCAAGGGCTGTGTGAACTGTGTCTCCTTAGCTCTGCAGCACATCAAAGTCAGTATGGCATAAAGTAGATATTCCTTTTGTCTGAGGCATGATTCACCACAGGTTTCCTATTGTAAACAGTATTGCAGCTTGCCCATCCTAGCAAATAGCAGAGGAAAGAGCAAAATGGCACTTTGGGTTTGAGAGCCATGCAGCTAAAAGGCTCTGGCCCAGAGGAGGCTGCCTGGGAGCCAACACCACCGGGGTCCCAACTCCATGGTGCTTCTTGGAAGCACTATGGGCAGGGGACTTGCATGCAGTGCTCACCCAGGGCAGCATCCTTTACCGCCTTCCCTTCTTCTTTGCAACCAGCACCAGCACCAGCTGAGGCAAAGCTGGGCAACCTGTGAAAGTCCATATGGCTATGCTGATTCACACTTCCCAAGGATGTGGCCTGTCCTCCCTGCCTTCAGCTGGTCTCCAGATCAGAATTATCTTAGGGACTTTGGACACCAGTGCACAGGAAGCAGCTACGTGCTGCAGCTGATTGCACTTCAGAGAGGCTCTTGCTGCCCATATTTCTCTGCTCCTTGAAATACTGGAGTATTCTCCAATATTTCATACACTTAATGCAAAAAAATTGTTCCCTCCTGCTTCATCTTAGATGTATGTGTGGCAGAGCACATGCTTGGGAGCTTCTTTCGGCAGTCGAGGAGGGAACAAAACATCCATGGATCTCTTTTATCCACTCCTGTGCTGTTTTAAAGGCCCCTGATACACCCTGATATCACTGGAACCTTCTTGGGTACAGAGAAAGATGAGTGTGAGACTCCATCATTGTGTGGGGTAGCAGCAGGCTGTGCATTACACTGCAATCCCTGCAGTATGGTCTGTG
>JBCJKH010048629.1:49180-79273 GCA_039877255.1 Loriculus beryllinus
GGGGGTTTTTCCGATCTGGGTGGTTTGTGAAACAGCCCCCCCCCCCCCCCCCCCACGCCCCCCCCAAATCTATCTGCTTCTCATCATTCCATCTGTGAAATGAAGCATCTCTTTGCCTTTGGAGAAGGTTCTGAAATATGTGGAGGAGCACTGCTTTTGTTCATTGGTAAGCATTGCTGTTACTGGCTGGCTTCTGGGTTTACTGGTGTCAAATGGTATTTGGCAATACAATTAGTATTATTGTAGGTATTTGTGGAGTTCAGGAAGAGTGAGAAGAACATTATTTGAGGTCAGAGCAATTCTGTTTATGGCCTTCTAAGGTCATGTCTCAGAGACATTAAGGGAAGGTACAGGCAGAAACTTCCTGGACAGTATATTTGCTTCCCTATGACAATATAGGTGAAGTGTTCTGAAGAAGGCAAATACGGAAATGACAAAAGTGATTAAATCAATAAATTAGAATCATATTAATAAAAAATCACTTCATCCGCAGAATGAAGGTTTAGACAAACGTTAAATAGGAAAGAAAGTTACCCAGGAGGAAACCAGTGCTGGCATTAATTGCAACCAGAAAAAAGTACCATTACCTTTCTGAAAAATGTGCATTTATCTCCAGTAAGTGTTCAAAGTACTGCCACTTACTGTAATGCTAACACAATTGTTGGGGATTCTGTTTTGACGAGCTATATGCTTTTTTAATTATAAAAGGGCATATTCCTGTATTATGGGAGGGATGTGCAATGGCATGTACACATTGGCTAAATTGGGCAAGTCCTTTCTTCTCCTCATGTGGGAGGAACTCAAAAAGACAAGTATGGAGGCTTTCTGTTTCTGTGCAAAGTCCTGGCATGCTGTGTAGAGGAAGCCAGACTGTATGCCAGTGCCTCACCGCAGGCCCACCACTGCTTTACTGCACGACCTTGGACAAGTCACTGCCCCTATCCTTTTATTTCCTCTGCAAAAGGGATAAAGTACCCTGAAGCAGGTGTTAGATAGTATGTTAACAGCACGATCCAGAATTGATTACGAAAGGGAAGTACCATATTATTACAAGTAGGTGACCTCCTCCAGGACAGAAGTGTTACAGTGAAGGTCCTTTGTAATGAAGAGGAAGTGAAATAATAAAAAGAGAGAGTCCAAAGGCTTACCAAGAATGCTGTCAGTAACTTGTCATGGGCAGCTCCCAATGGAGGTTGGTTTGGGGATAAACTGCACAGGTTCAGCATCCTAGTGGGCTTCCTAGCAGTGGTTTGAGGCTTCCTGTGCTATCTGTGCTATTCAGTCATCCTCCACAAGTAGTCCCATGGACATTGCTAATGCTCCTGGAGCACAGCACCGTTCAAGATGTGCTGGGTGGTAAGAGTCTCATCCTAAATCAATCTCAAAACAGGGATAATATGCCAGAGACTTTTAGTGCTTTCACTAAAAATAATAGTTTTCAAATGCTTCCATAAAGTGGCACAGCTGGAGTTCAAAAAGGCATTTTATGGCTTTGTGCCTTGCTTTATAAGTGAAGAGCAGAAAGGAATACATGGTATGTATGGCTGTGTTTATAAGAGCAGAGAGATCTGGGTGTGTGGATTGAAATCCTGTGTAGAAGTGTGTGAAGAAAACCCAGAGTGTCCTTGGGAATTAAAATAAAGATAACCCATGACCTTTCCCTAATGAGCTGTGTGAGAGGTTGGTAGTGATGGCCAGTAGACCGCACTTGTCATAACAGCATCTCATAAGCTGTTTCACAGCAGGATTCACAGCAAGAGCTTACTAGTCCTGATTTCTCCATCCATTTCCAGCACAGCATCCATTCTGTACTGAGTCCTTCAACCACACCCCTCCTCGCAGCTACAAGTTGCTTTATGCGATGCCTGAGTGCCCATGGTACCCCCAGGCCCATTTTCTTTCAGTGTGTAGTGTATCCCAGCTGGTTTCCTTCCCCGCTCCCTGCATTTCACGTGAATAATTTGAGATTTACAGTCCCAGGGCCATGCACAGTGGTGCACGTGCCATCACAACCCTTCTGTGCACGCCGCAATTCGCTCTGCACTTCCAGAGGGTCTGGGGACTTTAGCCTTAGGAAATATGGTGTGGTTGTCCACTAGCTCACAACAGTATGGGAACACTGCAAAGCCTCTCCTTGTGCAACTAATACAGGTTAGAGATGAGTATTTGACCCACTTCCACATGTCAAGCAAATTACCTACAATATTTCAGGCCGGTGTAAGTGAAGGAGATCTATGCTATCCTTGTGAGGCTAATATGTTGGTATAGCATCATTAATAACAGACTTTTTACCTGAACTGCCAATGTGTACTTGATTTTCATTTTTAGTAATCATTTCTTCTCTCTCCTCTCCACAGCGGTAGTATTTCATAACTATGAGAATGGTAATGACTGTGGGGCCTCTGGCTTCAAAGTAAAATGTTTTCCTCAATGGGAAAACGCCTTCTGGTTCCATGAAGAGGACACATACTACCCTGAAAAGCAAAACAACTACTCATCAGAACTTCCTGTAGAAATTTGGGAACTTGGGTTGTCTTTGTTTGCCTGTGTTTCTTTTTAAAGACTGAAGAGGTTTAGGACAGAGGAAAATGGCCAGTGCAAGGGGTTTTTGCTGTTGGCTCAGCGTGCCTGAAGGAGGGTGTGAGAAGAGGAAGGAAGAGCCATCACCAATCATGATCTTGACTGTTGCCGTTGGAGGTGATTTGTGTGCTGTGGTGGGAGGAGAGTGGGATGGCCACGCTGGTGTCACAGTTATAGTAGCAGCTCTGCTGTAATCGCCTGGCTTTAAATGAGCTGAGCAAAGCAGCATGTCAGAGGAAAGGCATCTCTTTTGCTATGTAAGGGGTTACGGCCCATCTTTGTGCCTCTTTGTTCTGCTTCTGAACACTTAACGAAGTATGTTTGCACTGGTAGCACCTAAAAATCCCCAATTCAGAGGGCAGTTCATCTTCTGTTGGGGTCTGCCAGGCAAGCCAGAGACACCGTGCTGCCCCGCACGTGCTGTACATTCACCCCTGGGCTGTGGTGGCTCCCCAGCTCCACCTGACACCCAAACCTGGAATGCCTTGCCCTCTCCTGGGGCCCTGGGGTTCTGTGCTGGACCCTGCTGAGGCTGGCTTCTGTTGGCCTCCTCGGATTCTCAAGGCCACCTGCTTCTGTGCTGGTGGTACAACAGTTTGCTGTAGCAAAGATGAGAAGATCCCTAACTAAGCAGAGCTTATTGAAGAATCAAAGTGAATCCATACAGAAAATGTAACTTGCCCGAAGTTGTCTGAATCCCAGCCTTTGATTTGAGAGTCCCCTTGGTGCCCTCAGAAGAGTCTTTGGCCTTGGGTTTTGAGCCTGGCGTCCACAGTTTGGTTCTTGGTGTCACCAAAACCTCCCTCCTTTGTGGCTGTGCATCCCCCCTACTGTCCTCTCTGAGCTCTCTTCATGAAGTATCTGTGTTTAGCCAACATGACCCAGCTGTTCCTGCTCACCCAAATCATGGGATTTCAGTGCTTGAGCAGGGGCTGTGTCTAGACAGCCAATTACTCTCTGCTTTTCTGTCTCTTAAGAAACTCCCGTGCAAATATCTTCTCTGACCTTGCATGTATAATAATTTGTCTTCCCCATAAATAATGGATTTCTTTGTTGCTGGTTGGTGCTGATTCATTAATATTTTGTTACCTCTTTGAGTTTCAAGCACACCATCTTTCCAATCTACTCTTGCTCCAAAGCCTTGTTCCTCTGCATGGTTCCTTGCTCTTATCTCAGCTGATATTTCCAAGTTTTCCATACTCCCATTCACTTTAACTGCAAATCCTCTGCTGACAATACCTGTGCTATCACAACTTCCCAGCCTAGTTTTTGCTTATGAAGAATGGGGTGATATGTCGAGGTACCCCCCTGCTCATGTATTCAGGCTCTGAGAATCTCCTCTGTGTGTTTATCACCCTCATATCAAACCCAGGAGTCTCAGCTAACTGACAGTTAGGGAGAGGGAAAAACACTGCAGAAAGCTGCAAAGTGGGACCAAACCTTGGGGACATACACTTCACATAATGCAGAGTATTTTCCAAAGGCATTTAGTAGCAAAACGTCATGGAGGGCAAACCCAAAATGAATCCGATGAGCTTGTGGAAAGTAGATTCCTAGAAGGGTTGTAGTAACACTGGTTCTGCTTCCCAGGGGATAGCTGGTGGTCATGGTTCTTCTGTTTTCCTCTTTGAAAACCAACCTATGTCAGGTTATCAGTGCAGGTCTCAGCTAACCCCTTGCAGCACCTCTGTGCTTCCAGGGGCAAGAGCAGCATTGCATGAAGCCTGGCACAACAGAAATCCAGCTTTGGTTAAGGCCCCCTCGGGCACTCCTCTAATTGAGATGCTTAGTATGGGTAATTAGTAAGGATGTTAATTGTCCATTTTTAAGATCTCATCTTTCTCACACTGCAAATTGGCTGGTAGAGAGAAGAAAAGGCACAGGAACTGTCAGTACCTCTCTGCAGACAGCCTGCTGCGCTTAACAAAATAGTCTTTGAGAAGTGCAGTAAATTTACTGTAATCTGCCCAAAGGCACTATAGCATGTTGTGAAAATGATAGCAACCAGTACCCTTTTCTCAGGCAGGACAGGAACTCATAGCATTCGTGTTAGGAGGAACTACAAACCTGACAATAGCTGTACCTCTCAGATGGGATCAAAAGGGCTGCCCAGAAACAGGGAGGGCAAGCAGGGCACTCTGCTTGCAGATCCTTGAATTTAGAAAGAGCCCCAAACCTGTGATATTACAGTGCACCTCACTAGAGCAAGGGAGGAGGTCTTAGCCCCACATTTGCTTTGAGGTGCCCTACTCTATCCTTCTCCCCGCATCCGGAAGAGATGGGTGACCCATTGGGAGGCACCTGGGTGCTTGGGCTGCCTTTTGAGGATGAAGGATGCAAATGCTCTACATGCCAAGAACCACAACCTGTGTGCCCAGCAGACATCATTTAGGACGATGGCCGAGGCTCCACATCCTCCATCTCAGGTGCCTCCCCCTTGGAGATGGGCAATCCATCCCTGCCTGCCTTGGGGGCACAGGGGCAGCACAGTGGCACTGGGCAAAGAAGCCAGAATTGGGTTTAAATCGTTGAGGCAGAGATTCCACTGGCCCTGCACACCATGTATCTGTTTGTCACAGTGTGTGTAATGCACACCAATGCCTGTAGCAGTTCACACCTGCTCACACCCTCCTTGCACATCATGAACAAGGAAATTGGGTCTTTGTGGCTGTTTGCAGCCGTGCCAAGGTGTTTCTCCAGTTGATGGGGTATTGCAGAAGCACACAGCACTCTGCTGCACCCTTAGGAGTTAAAAGGAGCTGATTTTTTTCTCAGTTTCACTGGAATCAACAGGAGACCCAATACACAGAGCATCAGGGATGCCGACCCTCTGGTGCCAATGAGTTCAGGCAGACCTTGAGTTGTTCATTCTGGCAGGTTTTTCAGCAGCAAGCAGCCCTCCCCGCTTCACTGTGCCTG
This sequence comes from Loriculus beryllinus, assembly GCA_039877255.1. Taxonomy (NCBI): domain Eukaryota; kingdom Metazoa; phylum Chordata; class Aves; order Psittaciformes; family Psittacidae; genus Loriculus; species Loriculus beryllinus. Next base: position 54,680 of record JBCJKH010048629.1, read on the forward strand.
TAACCTCGTCCAGCACAGACCCTGCCTATGCTATTGGTAGCAGCTTGTCCCAGCAGCTCATGCCTGGGAAACAGGGCACAGTTAATGAGCTACTCAAGCCTACTGAGTCCTTAACCGCAATTGCTCAGACAAATATGATTTTCAAACATTTAAATACATTTAAACCCTGCTATACTTTTAACATCTCACTTGACAACCCACTGCATGCATCCTAAAATCCAGCCTCTTGCAAGCCCTGACTATCTTTTTTATATTGGTAGTAAGGTTTCTGCAGCCTCACCCCAGTATTTCTGTGCGATGAAAGACAAGGCAGAGGTGGAGTAGGGATGCAGAACCTGCACTGTGCTGCCAGGGCTGGTCTGGGGTGAGCAGTGCCACACTCAATCAATTTGATGTGAGCTGTGTGAGAGTGGGACTGTACATGTAGCTCACTGCCAGATGAGTAGCTTGGTGTCTTGGGAAAGTCTTCATTCGGTGTCCAGAGCTGGCTGGCTGGCCTGAAATACTGATGTTTGCATTGTTTAGAGGAGTTCCCAGCTACAGATTTCAGTTTCCCCAGATTAAGGGTATTTTGGATCTGTGGCTTTGGTTTGGCCTCTTGTTCATAGGTGGGGACCAGTTGTGTTAGGTAAAGAGCTGAGTTCACATGGTAAATCTGCTTCCCACAGTATTGGGGCAGTAGCTGGATTCATCTGGTGTGTCTGTGTACAAAACAACTAGATTTCAAGACCCACTGGTTCCATAATCCAGGGAATTTAAAAAGCCCTATTTCTTACATATTTATGTCCTTTATCTTCTGCAACCTTACTGAAACAATCCCAGATCTTCCACCAGAACCCCTATGGCTTTCTTCACCACTTAGTATCTTCAGATCCTTTCAAAGTCCCTGCCTCCCACTAACTTTTCGTTGTCTTCCACCTTATTGCTGCTGTATCCTCAGGTCTTCTCCATGCTCCCATCTCCTTGATCCTAACAATCCCTGACACCTTCTGTGACATGTTCCCTTGGGAAACCTGGCTGAAACGTAAAATCAAGTCTAAGCACTTTAACTGGATCAAAACTGTCCTTTTACAATTTCTGCAAATGCAGCAGAGTGTATTTTTTGCTGGAAACTGAGCACACTTCACAAGTGTGCTTTGCAAGGCGAAGCACTGCGCAGATCTGCTGCTGTGCCACTGCAGCAGGGGCAGAGCATCCACTGTCATGTCCAGACCTCAGGCTGCAGTGTCGGGCTACCATCAAGCTCACCTAAAACCATGCTGCCTTCACCAGAGTGTTGTGTTCCTTCATTTTCCCTGTTCCATGTGCCCCAGAGTGCTGTGTGAGCTGTCCTGTGGCCATGCTGTGTGTTGGAGCCGTTCGCTGGTCCACATGGAAATGAATGACTTAGTGGGGCAGGGTTTGGTCTCCAGAGGGTTGGTGAACAGAGGCAGTTTGCCCCACAGCTCCATGACCCCTCAGGCTGATAACCCATGGGTGGCAGGAAGGTATGAGCAGAGGTGAGAGGCAGGATAGGACCATAGCCATCTTAGGTCAGTGTCAGGCTGACGGTGATGCTGTGTTTACAATGTACCCTTCGTCCCAGGAAATAGGGAATGACAAGCACCAGGCACAGTAGGCTAACATGAGTTTCATGCCTGGGGGGAGGAGGAAGACCAGTGCAGAGGTGATGTTCAGGCAGCATAAACTCCCCCTCCAGAGCAGGGGAGGCCACTAAATTCTAGATAAGCTACTGTATCCTGTCAGATCCATGCAGTCCCAGGATACATCAGCCCTTCTCTGTTAATATTCTGAAATCTAAGGCAGATTTGTCAGTGCTGCTGGATGCCTCTTTCCTCTTTCAACTGAGGACACCCAAGTTAACCCAAAGCCCCATGACTTCCATTAAGCAATGCTATCATATTAAAAGAGCTGTATGCACACGGGCTGCAGAGCAATTTGGTGTGGAAGCCAGGGCTGTCAAAGTGGGAGGCAACGGTGTCAAAACTGTTGGCGAAGGGAGCTGTGCTGACACAAGGGATCAAACCCTTCCTGGTGCAAGTCCAGGTGCCTCAGAATTGTTCCCAGCCTGTATCTTCTTTCTCTCAACTTTGGACCAACTTGTTTTTTCCTGCTTTCAGCTCTCACAGACCATGGCAGGCTAATCCAAAAACCTGTCATCTTTCTTAACAAAAGGGTGAAATAAACATCCCAGCATCATCCTCGGCAACTTGCCATGGAGAAAATGCTGCAAGATATGACAAGATGAATACTGCCTGTAAATGTGATATGGAGAGGAAATGAATGACGTGCGCTTGGAAGAAGCAGCGTTGGGGCCCTGCGGAGCTGATCCGCTGATGGCAGGACTGAGTGGCAGCATGGCTGTAGGCAAAGGAGGGTTTGGGGAGTCACCTCCCTGGCACAGCTATGGCAGCTCTGCCTGGGACACAGCGCATCAGCATGTGCTGCTTGTGACCTAAAAGGTCTGTTGGTCATGTCGAAGGCCCCGTCTTGGCTGTCCCTATCAAACCAGGATGAATTTCTGTTGGCCTGGGCAGATAGCACCAGTGGGGCTCTCCCAGGTGGTGTGGACACAGCATCAGGGCAGCTGTACCTTGTTTTGTTAACTTGCCTATAAAAAGGGTAATGACCAAGGCAAGTGGATCAGGCTGAGGAAAGTGGAGAAGGTTGGTTGTAAGTTAGGGGGAGCTGGTGAAGGTAAGGAGGGTCTGTGGGGCAATAAATGCACTAATGGGATAAAATGAAAACATGGTGTGTGAGGATATTGGTCCGGAAGCCTCTGAACCTCCTGAGGTACCCCATGCCCAGCTGCTTGGCCTGCAGGATTTTGGTGCAGAGCTGTATCCAGGCATCAGTGGTGAGTGACTCTGGCTCCCCAGGATGTGGTTTAAGGGGTGGTCTGACTGCTGAGCTCTCCTCTGTATTGCCCTGCTTGAGTCTGTGCTGTGTGGCAATGGCACAGCATGTGAAAGGCACTGAAATGTTGCCATTTAAAGGTGATCTACGGTTTGTCCTTCTAGCTCTTTGCTTTTAAAGCTTCTCACTGCCAGGGAACCACCATAAAACACAAAAATGTAGCATGCTCTTCTTGGAGAGACTCAGTGTCTCTAATCCCAAAACACATCACAGAAGAGTATAAAGGATGTGTTCTTGTCCTAGAGATGTGATCTAAACACAGATAAAGTAAAACTAAAAAGATGATATAACAGGAGACTAGAGTGAAGGGCACTGAGATGTTATATTCATGGGGTACTGCAGCCTTTGCTAAATTCATAAAGAATAGCGATGGTGATTCTGTGTGTGTCTGTGCATGTATGCATGCATGTGCATATGTGTATATATGACCGTTAGTTTAAAAATTCATCCTATACATAATTTGAAGTGAAAAAGTCCTTAGTGGTGATTGCTGATCAAAGGGGGTGAAGAGGAAAAGAGGATGGAAGAGAAAGATTTTTCTGTAGGCATCTAATTTCCTCTCTGAGCCCTCCAAATCCTGCTCAGCTCTGTGCTTAAAAGCCAGCTCACACATACTCTTACATGTTTTCTCTGAGCTTGAGACCCTGTCTCTCCCAGTTCATTAGAGGGCATTAGCTGCACTGATGGTGAAAATGCTGCCTGGGATGTGTTAATCTGGTTTTCACAGTACCTGTGCTCAGGTTCGCTAGCTCACAGGAAGCCTTGGGTAGCTCTTATAACCATGACTCGTTACAAAAATATTCTTGTTGTCTGGAGAATGGGGATAATGCTTGGTTATCTTTCTGCCTGGAGTTCTGATAATTAATTATTTAGTCTTTATAGAGCACTCAGATATTTGGATACCTCTTGATAGAATCACATATCCCTTTAGCTGTCAAACCACAATAGCACCTTTTCAGCCCTACTGGCGATGCAGAGAGAGATAGTAAAACATCCCTGCTGCCTGAACACACTAAGTGAGTGGCTCTACCTTTATCAAAGCAAACCACAACAGGTTTCACTACTTGAATGAAATGAAACCTGAAAGGAGATATGAACAAGAGACAGTGAGGAGATTAATGCTAGGCTTGATGGAAGACTTCCTGTCTGGCTTCTCTTGCCCAGAAAGTCCCTTAGAAAAGAGAATTAGTGGGTTTTATGCACACATTGGCAGCATTTCTCCAGCTGGTGCTGTCCATGTTCTGTGTGCTCTCTTCCTATCTGAGGGGTTTGAACACTTTGTGTTTCATGGTTATGTAGCCTGGGCCATTACCTGTGTGGATGGCAGATCTGCGGTGTACTGCAGAGGTAGAGCAAGGTGGGCAAAGCAGATAAATATCAAAATGTCACTGCCTGCCTGGATTAGTGCAGGGCCGTGGGAAGGCTTATAGCCTTGATGTTAATCTGCAGTGCTCGGAAATCCAACTCAGTGGCACCAAGGGACATCCCCATGGATGTGTTCCCTGGCAGCCTGTTTCAGAGAAGAGGTCAGGCCAGGTGCTAAAGCAAACAATCTGAGTCACTTGCTCAATAATCTCTAGTCCCTGTTAGCAAATGGTGATGACGCAGTGCTCCTTGCTCCTGGCCAGAAGCCACAGCAGTACAGTGCCACCAAAGGAGAGCTCCACTTTGCACTGCCACGTGGTACTTGGAGCAAAGCAGGGTGTTTTCCTCTCTTACAACAGGCACAAAATGGCAGATGAGTATTTTGGAGCAAAGATGGATTTCAGTGCAAGTCAGACTTTAAGTTCAGCAGACCTGAGTTTGCTTTAGTATGTTAAACTCAGGAACGGATCTGTTCTGGACCTTATAATAATTTCTGTTCTCTATTTACTCTTTGGATGGTTTGGATAAACTGAAACCATCCTGATTTTACCACTATAAAGAGGCAGAAAATCTGAAACTTTTCATTCAGACCATGCAGAACAGGCTGTGATGTCTTCATAGATATTGAAACCCAGCTTTAATCTGTTTCTGGTTTTACAGAATTATAGCCTAACTGATCTTGCATAAACCCAATACCCAAATTCTTCATCTCACTTTGGTTTCTATTACCTATCTTAAAAAAGGTGGGTTTTTTTTAAAGTCACATTAAAGTACAGCTTCAATTACATCCTGTTAATAACTAATCATTTAGTTATGACTTAGTGCAAGATCCCACCCCACCAGAGGTTGGCATTTAAAGGATTATGCCTGCAGGGGTGAGGACAGTTTGGTTTCAGAGCTGTATCTCCTTGGTGTGACTGCTCCTGACGGATTGTGAACAAAATTGTATTGTGAAATACATGTCCTTATTGGAATTGCTGTTAACTTCATAATTGCTCTGTAATTACTAAAGAGAGAGTGTCTTACACTTCTGACAGCCAGGTGCATGTATTGCTCAACCTTAATTGACTTGGCTCAGTTCCTGCGGGTGCTTTCCTATTCTCTTTCAGTTGTGCAATACCAAAACTGACTACATGGTGCATCTGCTGTTTGTTCCTGTTTTGGAGCTAACAACAGGAGCAATCAGAGGTGAACTTTGGAGAAGCTGGAGGCTCCTTGGCCTGAGCTGGGAGCACCTTCCCTGGCTAGAGGCTGTGCCTCCTTGTCCCATGGCAGGGTCCACACAAGGCAGTGGGGAACAGAGCCTGGCTCTTGTCCATCACTCCTGCCCTGCAAGCAGGAGACAATACTGCAGCGTCTCAACAGGCAGCATCTCCAGGAGCAGAGAAGGCTACCAGAAGAAAGGTCAAGGGTCTTTCTTCTGGACATCTTCAGGCTGGAATTTGAGTTAAAAAAGTTTCGTCTCCAACTGTTATTAGGAGTGGGGCTGCAGTGAGATAAACAGTGAGTTGTCAGCGGCTTCAGAAGTGATTCCTGCCCTGGGGGAAGTGCCATTCATCTGTTTTGCTGTATACTGGGTCAGAGTTTACATTCAAGTATTGCAGATTGTCAGCTTTGTCTGTGGCTTTGGGAATATTTCAGTGGCCCTTGCTGCATGCACTGGCATTCTAATAGAGCTTTATGAAAGGGCTTTTTTGGTGTAAACTGTCAACAGATAAGCCTGGACAAAAAGAGGAGAATCCAACACTTTTCCCAAGAGAGGCAGCAGTGAAGATGCATGCATTAAACATCCTCCTTTGCCTGCGGTACACCCAGCACAGCAAGGCCTTTAAGGATCTTGTCAAGCACAGTGCTAGCTGAATGGGTGTCCTGCCTGATGAAAGCTTTTCTTAATGATGTTTTCACTTCATGTAGAGAATAAACTTCTTATCCCTTTCTTTATCTTCTTCTCCAGAGGAATAAACGCTTCTGGAATACGTGACCAAGGAACAACAATTTCATGGGGGTGTTGTCAATTTTTATTGACTTCCCAGCAGAGCAGAAATCACTGAAGCAGGTTACTACAGATACAACCTGCTTGTTACGCACGTGACAGCCATGCAGAGCTCTGACCAGGCAATAATTTCTCCCAGGACTGACATTATGCCTCCAAGGCCACAAGCAGCGTTCGTTTCCACACAGCAGGAATGCATGGCTGGCTGCAGAGCATCCCGCTCTGTCCACAGCTCTCCACAGTCTCCCATAACCAGCCCATGTGCCTGTGGGGCTCGGATGCTTTTATTAACATCCAGCTCCCAGTGACTGCTGCTCGGGAACCGTGTGTGCCCGACACCTTTGTTTCTCACAGCCCAGGCTGCCTGTGGTCTATTTTCTGGGCTCCTTACTGGAAACTCCTGCATCTCTGACTCTGCGCTCTCCTCCGCCAGGGAGATGGAGTCCCCCTTGGGCTGAGGAGGCAAAACCTGCCTCTCTGAAGCTGCTTTGGTGCCATGTTTCAGTTCAGTCACTGTTTTGAGGTCGGATGGTGCCAGTGTTGCTCCTCATGGACTGAAAGAACGCAAAGCATCTGGCTCGCCCTGCCTTTTTCTCAGTTGTCTGTTTATCTGCGTAGGGCAGACATTATCTCTCCAAGAGCAAAGTGTGTTCTTTGCGTTGTAACAGGTGAATTTGTCAGCTGCCGCTGCTCCCCTTTTCCCATTTCCTCCCTTGTTAGTACCCATATTCTACCGAGAAACATTTCAGACACAGGAGACACAGCAAAACACCAATGTGTTTCGGGAGGTGCTGCGACAGACCAGGAGGGGGATTTTTAATGTCAGGAAACAGTTGTGTCCCCAAGGCCTCGCAGCCGGCGCAGTTCTAGGAAACGCTTTGAACTGGAGAAGGATATGAGATTTTTGGTGAGTGACTCATGGTTTTTATAGCTCACCAGGTTCGTACCCTTGGAGGCTGAGCAGTCTGCACACAGACAGGTGCAGCAAGTGCCCTGTGGCAGCCTGACTCTGCACACAGGTAGTTTGCTTCAGCATTGCTGCAGGGAGATGTGCCCTTGACCTTCTCAACCCTGCTCTTGTGTTGGCTGTAAGGGCTCCCAGGGCTTTGGGCTGGACATCTGTCTATATGGGAACGGGGGAGACCGGAGAGGATGGTTGCATTGCCTCGCAATATAAAACTGCACGCTTTAGAGGGAGTGGGGAAGAGAAAGCTGGTGTGGGGAGGCTGTAGGAGAGACTTGTGCAGGAGCAGCTGTGTGCTGTGGTGTGGGAAAATGAATTCCATGTGCCCACAGATACATCATGATGGGCTCTCGAGGTGGGGGGCACTTAGCTCTGCCTCTCAGCATGCCAGGGTCTGAAGGAAAGCCTGAACAGGCTTTACACACAGACCGCTTTATGCACAGTGTGTTGGTCTTGCTGCCGTACCTTCCTTTCCAGTGAATTTACAGCTTCTTGTAAGACTCTTGCCAGTAAATGGAAGTGGAAGGAGTGGGAAGTCATGGGAAGATGAAGATGTAAGTGCAGCACAACTGTGCTTTATTAGATACAGTTACTAGCTAGTTATTGATTCAGCCTGGGGTTAATGCCTGAATCTAAGTGTGACTTTGCAGTAATTCACAACACACTAGTTTCTGGAACTGCAACACTCTTGTCTTCTTTTCCTCTGTTTGTGGCATGCTCCTAAGTATCTTCCCTTTGAAGACCATGGCCAGGTGCTTTCTACACATATGCAGAGCAAATGTGAGACCTGTTTTTTCTCCAGAAAACCATCTTGGACCCTTGGTTCTGTCATCAGCCAGATCAGCTGGCTCCTCTATGCCTGCTCCTATTCCCAGTCTCTTCTGCAGTGCATTTTCTCCCATATGTGATTCTCACTGGAAAAAGATTTCACACAGGAGTGTTTTTTAATGGGGTCCTGCCAAAATTTGGTTCCACATCTGGGCTAAGTGGTGGACTGGGCCTCCCTTTCCCGGGGTGGCTCTGTAGGTTATTCCTAGCTCAGCATCGCTCAGCAGTGACGCACCTCCTGATATCGGGGTGCACCTTGGCCTCGGAAAATATGGAAGGCCTCATCCTGCAGACCTTTGCAGGTAACTCTTTCTTTATAACTTTAGGATGTTTGGAGGCAGCGGCTTGTGTGGAGGCAGGAGGATGGCACCCGTTTCCCACCGCTTCTTGATTACCTTGAGGCAAGTTAGCCAGGTTGCAGATTAACTGTGCACTAAAGCCCAACAGTTACAGAGCCATTATAGATATGGCATTGTGTATATCCTTCTGTTTATTACTTCATTCTTTGTTAAATCTGTTTCTCAAAGAAAAATACACCGAACACGCAGTGTCGCAGCCTGAACTGACGCAGGCTTTTCTGACCTGCCTTCCTCCTGAAAGGGACATGCCCTCCTGCCTTCCCTGACCGCTGCCTGACCACCCACCCTGGGTCTGGGAGGATGCCTTGGGACTGAAAGACCTAGAGGAGAATCCCATTGGTGCTGCTAGGCATGAGCTGTGGTAGCAGAGGGCCTCTCATGCTGTCCGCAAGCACAGCACACTTCTGCCCTCCCCATGAGCTCAGCTCAGAGCTGCCTGCCATGCTGCGGTCACCAGGGCTTAGGCTGTCAGGGCTTACCAAAACCAAAGCAGGGCTTGGTGCTGGGAAGGAGGACATGAGAACGGAGTCTTGCAACTGCTGAGCGCTGGTGGTGACGGAAGAGGAGAGTAAGGACCCCCTGTGCAGAGGGAGAGCAGGGTGGAGGCTGGATCCTTGCATCCACCCCACTGCAGCTCCCTGCACAAAAGCAGGCAGAGGTGCCAGCATCGGCTGGCATGCTGTGGAGGTGTTTAGTTTCCTCTTTGTCTGCGAGCTGGCAGTCTGTGTGCATGCGATATGACTCAATCCGATAAGGAGAATAGCCACCTCTTCCTTCTGCTCTCAGGAGCAGGGGCAGACCCCAGCCTTGCAAGGGGGTTGGGAGTGTGCTGATACATGGAGTCATGCTGCTTTGGCTGTCAGGGGAACCAGTGTGAGCCTGCAGAGCTGCTTACAGTGTTTTCTCATCAGCTGGCCAATTTCTCTCTTAATGAACACATTATATTGGCATGGCTGTTGAATGAATGCAGAAAGCATTGGGAAATGCATGTTGACTTACAGACAGCTGGAGATTTAGCATGGTTCACAGAAACACCCGTAGCTGAGAAAGTATTCATGAAAACAGCCAGTGATTTGCACTAGCTTAACACTTGCACTTCTGGCTGGGACAAGGAAGTGGCAGCTCCTTAGGAAAACAAGTGGGCAGGCTCACTCAGGTGTATCTGAACTGTAGGAAGAATCTGGCTTCAAGCCAGTTCTGATTCAGTTTGAGGAACCCAATCCGTCAGTCTATGTGCTGGCTGTGAGTGTCTCAGGTGAGACCACCAATGATACCAGGCAAGAGACTTTTGACAGGCTTGGAGGAGTAGGAAGGAGCAAAGGGGAAAGATGAATCCAGACCCAGGTATTACAGTGCTTTGCAAATCCCACATCAAAACCCAGATCCAAGCATCGCTGAGCTGGGGGATACCCTGAGTACAAAGTTTGCCTCTCAGGCCTGTCTGCCGTGCTCTTCTTTTTCTTCCAACGTTTGCTACTGAGCTGCAAGCAGAAAACAAACTCTATGGTATGGACTCCATCAAGTCTCTCTGCATGTGGTAATGGCTCTGTGTGTATCAGCAGGTCTGTAGAGCTCAGGAAAAACAGTTTGGCATAGGCAGAGGCTGAGAGGCACTGGTGAGTCCTGGGCAGGGGAACTGCACTGGCTGTGTTTAGTGCCAAGCTCAGACTGTGGCTGTGGCTAGAGAGGTGGCTGGGTCAAGGCAAGGGGAGCTTCAGAGAGACACAGCTCTTTGGGAGTCCTCCATCCTTATCCTTGGAGCTGCACACTGCAATGGGTACAGGCTAACAAACATTTCACTGATGGTAGCTTTCTTCCATGGTTTGAAGTTGCCAAGTGCCACCCTTCTTTCTCCATTCTCCCCTCCATGACTAAAAATACTAGTCCATCCATTCCCTAATGTCTAGAGATTTTTGGGAGGTGCAGAGTTAGCAATGTGGATGTCAAAACAGAATGTGGTTTGAGCTTGAAAAAAAGCAGAAATTACAGGGATGAACACTGAATGCAGCCTTCCTGTGGCACATTCTCACCTGCATCAAGGCACCCCGCTGTCAGAAGGAAACACTCCCTCCCAAAGCATACATTGACACCCTCTCCCTTTGCAAGCAGAATTAATCATGCTTATGTGCCATATTCCATTTTAATTTTTATTGCAGAGTCCAAGATTAAAGGTTAATGTAGTACGTCTCCCCATCTCCACTCCCATTACAATGGAGTGCTTTGAATAACTATTAACTTCGCGGTTAACCGAAAGAAAATTGTTAATCATCGACAAGCTTATGTTGCATAAAAATCATTCCCTGTAACCTTCTCCCAACTGTGGGAGAGCCTTTTCCTCAAGGCTGACCTTCAACGACGCCTGGTACCTGCAGCCTGCAAAACACCGAAGATCATACTATTGAGCTTATCTGCTAGCCAAGGTCACAAACTACGTGAACCACTGGAGCGCAACTTGTGTTTCTTGGTGTTGATGTTCATCCAACGTTTGGTTCTGCTGCCAGCAAAGACACGGCTCCCTGGGCCCTCAGAAAGCGCTTAATGAGCAGCTTTGTTTTGTTTTTCTATTAATTTAGCAAGTTAAGGGTAATTTGTGGAGTGCTGGGTGCTGCTGGGGCACACGCTGTGGCAGTACAGCCTGTCCTTTCCCCTGCACAAGGTGTGCGCAAACCGATGCATGTGTGCACACTGTGGTTCAGTGGCAGGGCTAGGGCTGCCTACCCTGGGGACCAGCTCTCGTCCTGGCATCAGAGATGCAGGGCAGGAGGGAAACCCCCTGTGAATTAGAAGAGCCCACGGGCATTGCAGGTGCAGGGTGCTGATTTCTGCGTCCCCATGCAGCTGTTGCAAGTGGCCAAGCTTGGCTGCAGAGGTGCTGCCTCCTTGTTGAGCGATTACATGCAGGAGGCTTGCATCCAGCCATTCAGGAAATAAATCACCCACTGTTTGTGAAGTAGGAGGGAAGCACTTGGGACAGTGAAAGATTAGACTGTAAGCCTCACAAAACTCTCCTTCTGGCTGTAAAGATGGGCTGCGGATGTTGTGTTTTTTAGGTCTTTAAATGATTATTTCTGTGCCAGACTTATTAGGCAAGGTATTGTTGGGATCTTGGCAAGGAGACAGACACTGCTGCAGGCTTCGCAGTCGTTCCTCTCTGCATCTGGTCACTGTCAGGCCTTCAGCTAATAGGCTGAGGACTATGTGCTACTGTAAACAGCTTCTGCAGCTGCTAGGGGCTAAATGTAGCTATATATTGCTCCAAATACAAACATTTCCACATTAGGCATTGCGTATCCTCCCCCAGCACAGAGCTGCAGCCATCGGCCTCAGGAGCCTGCACTGCATCAGCTTGCCGTGGCTTCTCCTTGGCCAGCAAATCCTGTCTCTTTTTATGGCTGTGGCTCTCAAAAGTGAGAGAAGCAACCTCAGCTTGGGTCAAGTTGAATGTGGCCAAGCGTTGTGCAACCTCCTGCAGATGGTCTCGGTGCTGAATGGCCAGTAGCCATGGGGTGGCAGAGGTTGGAGTCTGGCACAGGGGGACTTGGTGGGGACAGGGGCTTATAAACAAGGTGGGGAGAAATGGGTGGTCCCAGGCCGCAGGGAGCTGCAGAGGGAAGGGCTTTGGATAAAGGCACAGGTAGCTCCAAGATATCCTAAGACTTTATAACAAACACCTCTGGCTGGGACAGCCCAAGCCCTGCAGAGGCAGTCAATGGCTGGAAGCTACTCTTGGCTTTTGCCAAGGGCTTCAGGCAAGTTGTTTTGCATGCAAACATGAAGCCCCATGCAGATGTCCAAGTACAGTGCCCAGATCCCCTAAGCAGTGTGCTTGTCCCCTCTTCTTCCTTCCCTGCTTTGTGCTTCTCTGTACTGGGAGCAATTTGGAAAAGATGCTTTCAGCAAGGTGTCTTCTAAACCCATCTCATTAGAAAAATGATTGTATCTCATTAGCTGGAGTCCTAGGTCACCCCTATGACAAAATCAGCTTCCATCCAGTATATGCAGGAGTGCTGCCTCATGCCTGAGTGTAGTCCATGAGTGTGTGTGTGGGGTTTGTTGAAGCTGTTTTCTGGTCTGGCTGGTTCCCAAACCACTGCAGAGGTCTGTCCTTCAGTGCCTGCTCGGGTTAACTGGGTAGAGAACAGGGCTCAGAGGGGCTTTTCCCCAGTACAGTAGCTTGGAATCTAAAAGCAATCTCTGCAGTAGAGACCCAGCATCCAACTCAGCAGGTGTGTTCCCAGGTAGCAGCCCCTGATTTGGAAATTCAGTGTGCCGTGCTGACCAGGCCCTGCTTAAATACATTCTGATTAATGAAGTGTTAGCCTGTTTACATCAGCAGTCCAGCCTGCTTGTCCATTGCGCAGCACCACTCAGTGCTGCAGGAAAGAAAGACGCCTTTTGCTGTTTGGCTGACTCCAGGCTGGATCAGCTGGCCAGGTGCACAGCCAATTTCCATTGCTGCTTTGAAGCTGGGAAGTATTTTGAAAAGAATAGAGCCTTTAGCCTTGTAAGTAAGAGCCATTTATCTTAGGATAAAAAAAGTGCTGGCATGGAAAAATTCCAATGCTATGAAAGTCTCTTTTCCTGAATGTCTTGGATACTTGCTGGATTAGGTTCACTGGTAAGGAGCTCGAAGTTATGAATGTCTCTTTTACAGAAAAAGGCTGCAGAAGGAAAAGACAAGCACTGGCATACTTGTAAGTGGGACAGAGTGAGATTCCCCATGGACTAGATATTTCTGAGATTGCTTTTAGAGGTACGGTCAGTATTGCTGCAGTGAACCAAGGTGGTAGTAAATACCCAATGTAACTATAACTGTTACCGATTCCCAAGGGTATGGTATCAGCAGAATACCTTATATAAACAAATGCAAAGCACTATTGGCGTTGCTCTGCATGGTTGTTTAATAACGCTTTGTGCTCCATAGAGTGTCAGAGTGTCTTATAGATGCTAATGAAATTAGCCTCATGATGTTCTTATGTAAAGACGTGTTATTAGCCCTTTCTCTGGGCTGAGTGTGTGTGTACTCCTAGATGCGTGGGATGTGTGTGCCTGTGCTTCCCAGCAGGAGACACCCTGGGGGGACAGGACCTTCTGCAGCTCCTGGTCTGCTCCACCACTGCCTCCCTGCCTGCTTTCTGCTGCCAGGCACCCAGGGTGGGTACAGGAGGAAGTGCTGGGACCATGCTGCTGTGTCACTCTCTGCAAGGCCCAGGCTTTCTCCTTGGTCAGAGCAATTTTCCGCTGCCCCAGGTCCCATGAGCAGAGAGCAGAAAACCCAGATCCTCTTTTCAGGTCACTCAGGATGTCCCTCCTGCACTACAGGGCCTTATGTCAGCTCGCAGTGGTTCAGCTCCAGAACTTTTTCCTACACAGCCCATGAATCCAAATAGCAGCCTGGATAGTGGGGATGCTGGAGCAGATCTCTCTCGCTTGCATTGTGCGTGTTTATGGCTTCTTCGTGTTAAAGGTGGGATGTTTGCTGCCTGCCCTTCTCATGAACAGTAGCCACAGTTTTGTCACAAACATCAGTGCTGGTCCTGGGGTTATTACTGGAACTTTGCTTTAAATAGATCCTAAGCAAACCTCTCGCTCTGTTTTTCTTGACATGGTACTGACTGGTGCTTTCCAAGAAACAAGGAAAAGAAAAACTGGATTCACAGTGGTGACTTTGACTCCATCTGGCAAAGTCCATCTCATCTCCTAAATGAAAAAGGCACAGCCACAAAGAAGAAAAATAAATGGGTCACTGAGAGAACCAGCCTGTTCCTTCTGAACGAGTAGCTGCAAGTGACAAAGCCTCACTGGTACTTGTTTAGAAGATCCCTCCATTTTAGGATTTGCTCTGTCACAAGAATGCCAAAGGGCTTTCGGGTACATGAGATCTGCGTATAGAGTTTCATAATGGATTTTATAAAGTTTGCTGCACTTTACCCCACTTTGCTCAGTAAATATTTTGCTTCTAAATCATCGTTTGCCTTTCTGGGTAGTGTGGCCTGTGAAGCTGGGAGGCTTGTGCCTGTTGCAGGGGTGAATTCCTGACAGGACTGGGAGCAGGGGTGCTGGGGAACAGAAGGAGATGTGCCAGGTGTCCCCCTTCAACTCCCTCCAGAGAGGGCTTCATTTCCCCTGTTTGTGGTGGTCTGGGAGCTCAGAGGAAGGGCTGAGACCTTCCTGCAAGATGGGCACTATCAAGGACACACGTTTTGGAGCTTTCTGGTGGGAGGTCTGGATTAGGCGCAGCTCAGAGCTGTCCCATGGAGGTCTGACCTCACACTGGCCAGGGGAGCCATCGTGCATCCTGAGAGAAGAAACCCCGGGGAGCCCCTTCAGAGCCTTTCCTGTCCTCTGCTTTGCTGTGTTGCTGTGTTCTGGCTGGAGGCTCAGCAAGCAGAAGCTGGGAAACCACTCTGCCTGTGTGGTACTAACACAAGGGTCACTGAAGATGGTCACAGCGAATTAAGGTAGAGAAAAAATGCCATGCTCAGGCTTCAGCCCTGATGCCATGCTCAGGCTTGAGTCCATTTGTTGTGAGACAAAGGGACAAAAATTGCACTTTTTAGCATCATCTCCATAATCTGACTCCTCTACTTCCTCCTAAAGGCTTGTTGGCTGGCATCTGCCTGCAGCACTGCCTGTGTTCTGTGGGTCTACAGGGCTCTCTGTCTGAGTGCCCTTAGCCTGCATTTGGCTGTTATGGTACAGCTGCCAGAGGAAGAGGCAAATCCCAGTGCTCAGTGCTTTAGCACCAGTAAGTCGCCAGTGTTTGGCCAGCAGTGAGCTCAAGCTGCAGCATTTGGGTAGTTCTGAGCCTCTCCCTCTGACCTGTCATGGATGCTTCAAGATGTGGTCTGGTTCATCTGGGTAGAAAAGCCCAGTGCGTTCAAACTGGGCTTTTCTACCAGCAGGAAGCTGATTGGGAAAACCTCATGAACAGCTGCAGTCTGCCTGGGTTTAGATCTGAGGTGGAGAATCCTGGTGAGCTTTACCGCTGCTGGCTGCAGACAAGCTGGGAGAGGCAACCACACATGAAGATGCAGTGAGGGCTCCAGGTGATGCTTCCCTTTTCCTCATCCAGAGACCTGAATTGGCTCTCTGTCCCTCTGTGAAGTCACCACTCTGCCTCTTCCACATATAAATTCATGGACTTTGCTAAGGAAGAGCTGGAAATCTGGTCTTTGGGAGAACACTGTGCTTTGGAGGTAATTATTTTAATGATGGGCAGAGCCAAACTCCATATTGCAACACAGGCTGAAACCTGGATGTACTTGAAGGCTTCATCAGGTCTGGGTCCAAATTTTGTGACTGTCTTAATGACTGTCTGGACCATGTGATCCTGAAATTCAAGCTCTGTGCACCTCCTAAAGCTCCACTTCTGGAGAGAAGCTGCCAACAGCATTCCCTATATGCAGCACATTGGGTGGGCTTCTCATTGAGTGTGCATGTGGGTGGTGGTGCAAAATGCAGTTTATTTTAGGGCTATGTTCACACATCTCATTAGGCATACGAGAATTGCCAGGGAGAGCTCAGGCCAGCTTCTCTTGTCCATGCCAGGCAGTGAGCGTGAGCTCCCCAGAAAGGCTCTGCCATACAGCAGGCCCTCCCTGCTGCTAATTACAGCTTGGTTTAAGCTGTGAAACGTGAGTTTGAGGGCCACTTCTACAAATTCTCCCTTATCATAACGGATAGCATTGGCAACAATAGGCAGTCTTGTTGGGTAGACAGAAGTCCCATCCTCGTCTGAGCTGACCACTGGCCTTTTCTAACGCTGCTCAGAGTTTGGTCTTTTTATCATCTGAACGATAAGTGCTCTTTCTCTGGTACTTCCTGCTTGGGTTTTTTCTCCTGCCTGTAGTGCCCGGAATATGTGTTAGCAGTCTATTGATGGAAATGATAATTAGGGGATTTGTTATGAGAAATGCGCATGAACTTTTCAAGCTGTCATTCAAAGAAAGACTTTTTACAGTTGGCTTTTGATTATCTGTGGGCTGTAGATTAGATGTTTAAAATGCCGTGTTGAAAAAAACCAGAACCCTTTCAGAGCTCTTATGAAGTATAATGCACAATGGATTTTTTTCTCTTTTATTTATAGCCTCATACTGCATCTTAAATTTGTTTTTTCAAAAGTAAAGGTATTAAAGCACTGCATTCCTGGGGCCTTGTTTACATGTATTTTGTATTATTTGTTTTGCTTTTCTTTCTCTGCTCTCATTTCACCGGATACTGAGAGCTGAGCATATCAGATTATAGCATGTGTGGAGGAGGGCATGTGACACAGTAACCCTTCCCCAGCTGTTTTCTTCTGGTTCTGCATAACAGTTTCTGCAGTGTGATGCTGCACAGCCAGATGGGCTGGAGAGAGAGTGCTCTGCTGTGGGGGAAAGCAAACATCTATACCTGAAAGAGCATGACTGAGTGACAAACAGCTGAAGGGATGCCTTAGAAACCATTTGTCAGGCTGGAGAAGTGGCGGCTTGTTAAAAACGTGCCTGTTCAGTTAAAAGGATGAATTGACAGACGAAAGCTCAGTGCAAATTCAGCTGCCATCACTTCAAAAGCCCTCACAGCTGAATCAGCAGATTTCTGTTTCCATATATAATGGATGCAGCCAGCGTGCCATTACGATGCCCACAACAAGACTTGCATTAAGCTCCTTAAGTTAGCTGTTTATGATAGTCACACTGTATAGCTGTAGCTTCTGTTTTTCCTGAGCCTCCCTCTCTTCTCATGCCTTTTGTTTTTGGAGCCCTGGGAACAGCTGCCTAAGCAAGGAACTGAAGGAGGGAGTGGTACTGGCTCAGTGCTAGCCATGCAGAGATTTCCAGCTATGCCTTTCACACTCTCTGTGGCCTTTGCATTGCCCCTAAGTCCTGCTGACCCATGTTGGTGCTGCCTGTCCTCACTGTTAGCCAGCAGGTGAGGTCTGGCAGTGCTGGTGGACCAACATGCGTACCACCAGCATGCAGCAGTGCAGAGATGGAGCACTGGGCACTTTCTCCCCATGCTTCCTTCCCACCTCCTCAGCCTCTGCTGCCAGAAACACCTTTACTCTGCCACCACCTCCTCTCAATGGTCCCCATGTCTCTCCAGCCATGGCTGCTGCCATGCTCTCCTCTTGGTGTGCTGTGGCTTGGGGCATGTACTCCTCCTGCCTGGCTTAGCTCTGGCCATATAACCGTTGGGTACAGATACTGCTGGAGAAGGACACAAATGAGCCCCCCAGACTTTGGCAACATTTGAGTCCAGATCCCTGTTCTTGCTAAGGAGTGACACCTGGGTTTTATTTTTAGTGCTGCTTGAAGAGTTTGAAAGCAGCTCAGGATTTTCACAGAAACAAGTCATGCTGAGTAAAGCATTACTGAATGGTTGTCAACACTCACCCGAACCCTACTGCCCTATAATAGTTTCAGTTTCTTCTTTTTGGAGTGGAAAGAATGAAAAACAGTAAAAAAAGCAAATCAAAATAAAACAACCCCCAACCCCTCAGAACAAAAACCCCAAAACAAAAAAACCCCAACTTTTTCTGTGAAAATAGAAAAAAATTATAAAGTTGGCACCATTTTATTCCAACCACAAGGTTTTCTGAAAGCAACTTTTGGCTGAATTTGTTTAAAAAAGTGTTGGCTGAGAAATGTCAACCAGCTCTAATATCTTATGAAAGATTTTGCACTTAATAAAACTGCAGGCAGGCAGAAACAATATACCCATTCATCTTCACCTTGCCCCTTGCTCCCTTTCCCTGCTGCCCCACTCGCTCCCAGAGGTGTGAACCCTATCTGGTGATGTGAGCCCTTCCACTGGCTTGGGTGGGATTTCTGAGCCAAAAAGTCATTTTGTGAGCCATAGCAGCAAAGAGAAGCACACATCCCTGCTCATGGGGGGGGACACAGCATCTCGGCCATGGGGCCATGGGAGTTGTGACACATCGGTGATGTCTACATGGAGACCAGTAAAACACAGCAGAGTAAGCAGCAGTGCTGGCTAATCCCCATTTCCTCAACCAGGTTTTTTTCCCTGCCTTCCTCCCTTTCTTGGCCCTGGGGATACATAAAAGCTGTGGGTGAAACACAGCCCCAGGAGCTGGTGGAGGAAGGAGGGAGCAGCCGGAGCCTCATTGCACTACAGCACCTTTTGCAGGGGTAGCAATGGGGCAGAGCTGCCCCCCGGGGGGGGGGCTTCCCTTGCTGCCCTTCTCCAGAAGTGGGTTCCAGAGGCACAAGCAACATTTCTGTTTGCTGTGCTATTTCAGGAAGTTTTTGTAAGTTAAACAAGGGGCCCCTCTTGATTCATCGAGGTCATAAGTAAACCCTAGGATGGTATTTACATTGCTAAGGTATTCGTACCAGCTCTCTCCCAGACGGCAAGTTCAGTGGGGAGGAGATGACCTTCAGCGTTCCTTGTTTTGCCTTGTATCTGGCACGTGGGGGGCCTGCCTGTTTGACTGGAGTGCCTGGGTACTGTAATCAAAATAAATCATCCTTATCGTCGCCAGTGGTGATACTGCAATGGAAACAGAAACAGGCGCCTGCTTCGCACTTTGCAAAAGTGACATCATTGCGAGGAGTAGGATGGGAGGTCAGAGGATGAACTTGAGGCGGCTGCTGCTGCCTTCCCCAGCACTGCTCTGCTGCCTGGGGCCAGCCTCCCGGCTCCACAGGGCACGATTGAATCACTGCGCATGGCTGGAGAGCTGCTCTGCTGTCCAGATTAAAGCAAATAACAACAGGGAAGTGTTTCTGGTGAGCGAAAAGGAGAGAGCGTGGCCAGGTTCTGGTTCAGCCTATCACATTTTCTGAGGCAAAATTGACAAAAGACTCCCCCCTCCTCCCGGCTCCCTCCCTGGGCAAACCACAAAACACAGCTTTTCATTTTAGTTGCCTGTTTGGGAGGAAAGAAGTCTGTTTAAGGCTGCTTTTTTTCCTGTGGATTTATACGGTTCTCACGGTCCTGGGAGCTGACTTTGAATTCTCATAATACTGAAGAAAATGAGCACTCCAAGAATCTACTCAGGGTAGCACTGCTGTGGATACGATAATCATAGTAAAAAACTTTACAGTTCGCATGTATTAAACCCCAGCAATTCCATATAAGAGCGGGCCATGGGCTGAAGACTGAATTCTCTGATGCCCAATGAGATATAATAATTCTTTCCCTTCGAAGGAGGATTTGTAGAAACCCTGTCCAGCTGCATATTTGCATAAAGCTTGTAGCAGCAATTTCCTATCTCAGAGGCTGAAATGTTGCAAAGAGGATTTTTCATTTGGTGTCGAGGAAAACACATGTGGGGAAGATGTGCATGGAGGAAAGGGCTTATGCATGAAGCAAAGCTGGGTGAAGCAGGTCCCACCTCCAACCATGAGCAGGGCACATAATGCTGTCCGTGCCTCTGCTGCCTTGCAATAAGGGACGTAAGGCAGGGGTAAGCACAGGTGATGTTTGCCCTCAGGCTGTTGAGCACTTTGGTCTCCTTGAGTAGGAGATATCACTCTCTTGCCACAGGTCCTTCAAGCCCCAGGCCAAGGTTCTGGCTCTGCCACTGTATTCTTCGGTCCCATCCCTTTCCTCCCTGGGAAAGGGTAGTTACAAGCATCCCCGCTGCAGGGTCAGCCAGGGAAGGCTCCCACCTTGGTGAGCTACCCCATGCTCTCTGATGATGCTCTGCACCCTGGCAGAAGTAGGCAAAGGGCTTTAAGATGAGTTGCTTTAATGCTTCCACACTCTTCCTTTTCTTCCCTCCTCAAAGAGACAAACCTTAGCTTTTGAAGCCTTTGAAATGACATCAAAGGATGAGATTTTCAGAGGAGCTTAAGGGACTTGGGTGCGCTTGTCGCATTGATGGTCAACAGGGCATGGGTGCTTAATCTCTGGAGGTGCTTTGAAAATCTTGTCCTTCGTGTACGTCCTTGATAGGGAGGAAGTGAGAAGCAGTTGGCAGCTCCTTGGCTTTGTAGAAGGCAGATTCTGCTTTTTTTTCTGAAGATAAAACATGATGGATTTGATGATGATGTCCAAATCTCAGGTTTGCTGTGAAAACCACCAACTGCTTTTTAAGGGAGAAGCACTTAAAAGCAGCCTGTGATTTTGCCCCATCCAAAAGATGGTAACTCATCTGATAACTCAGGAGCAGCCACTTGCTCTCCCCTCAATGTCACTGCAGGTGCAGTGTAACCTTGCTGGAAACCTGAAAGCCTCTCAACATGGAGGATGCTACTTGTGGAGGTAGCACTACATTTCTGCCTCTTTTGTGTAATTTTTCAGCAGTACTTCAGTACAGCTTGTGTTACTTTTTGACAGGGCTATCAGCGCATGTTTGCTTCTGCTGGTGAATGTTAAACCCTGTTGGTTTAACTCATAACAGCCTGGAGGGGGGACTGCAGGGGCAGTATGCACCATCAGCATCTTCTCACTGCTTACAGCACTGGTGCTGGCTTGCTTCTACGAGCTGTCCCAGGACCCTGAGGTGCAGATAGGACCTCCCTGGAGCTGTAAGTGTAAGTTGTTGGTGGAAGGGGGCTGTGGCTTGCAGGCAGCCTAGCGGGGGCTGTGGCTGAGGGCTGGTGTCAATGGGCTCCCGCAGAAAGGCAAAGGAAACTTGGCTTCTGCCTTGCTGTTGTGCTATTTTTGTTCAAGGTAATAACAGGAATTGCACTGTAAATAAAAATAGACAAGTGAAGAATTTCCCGCGTCTGTCTCTGCTCATTTCTTTCCTGGTGAGGAATTATCCCACTCCAGAAAAGCAAATCCTTCTTGTCTGCTCCTTGGAAACTGGGACAATAACACTGGAAGGGAAAGAAGAGATTACGGAGTTGTCACGAGGGTGACAGCAACATATTGCACACTGAGTGCCAAAAATGCGTCCTCTAAAGCAAATAATAGCCATGCTCTGTGGGACTCATCCTGACAACATGAGGGTGGGCAGACTCAGTCTCTTTGTGCCAGCCGCTCTGCCAAGGCTGTGCTGGGGGAGGGCCTTTATCTCTCTTCTGCCTGGTGGGGCCCTGCTGCTGGCTCTTGGGTTGGCTTGGCCACATCCCTCCCCTCATGCCTGTCACCCGCACTTCACCAGCACCTCATGTTCAGCAGCACAGAGCATTCCTGCCTCAGCCAATAACCAAACAAGGTGTGTGAGGGGCGAGCGTCTTTCCCTGATGATATCTAGCCCCTTTTCACAAAAGATGTCCTTTTGCTGCAAAGTCTGAATTTATGGGGGTTATTTTTTCTTTCCATATGAGCCAGGAAGCTGAGACTCTCCCACCCTTACCCACTAAATGTGCCTTTTGGTTAATAACTACTGATTTAATCAGAAAAGTGCATTAACCGCACTGCTCTCACAGAGCCATGGGACTTTGCCAAGCACTGGATTAACTGACCCCAGCATCTTGTCACAGCCTGCCTGCTCCTAATTCATACTAAAAAGTGCTTGATTGCTCCATTTCAAGTGTTCTTGGTGTTTGAGGAAGTCCCAAGTCACCAGGAAGTGCAGAGACATTTTTCCAGGAGCCCCAGCAGATGCTTTGAGGAAGCTGCAGATGTGCTGCAGGCCACAGTGAGGATGGGATGTGGCAGAGTCAGATGCATCATCACACAAACTCAGCTGAAAACTTCTCCCTGCCAGAGGCCTTTGTGTACAACGCATGCTTGTGCTTCCTGCTCTGGCTGAGGGTTTGCAGGGAGTTAGTGACTCACTAGGGGTGGGAGTCTTGTTAAAGCTGTCATATGGAGCTAGCATCAAAAGCTCACCCAGTTTCAGATGTTGATTTTTCCATTCTCGGCTCTTCATGGCTGCAATAATGAGATGGCTCACCCCATATTACTGTCTGTGCAGAAAGTGAAGGACAAGTGATGTCTACCCTCAGAAGCAAACGCAGGAATGTTGGGTTTGGGTTTTTTCCAAACTGTACGCAGTAAGACAGTATTTCCAAACCTTCTTTTGAGAAAGTTAATTTTGCTTCAACTAAACCCAAAATGTCGAAACATAGAAAGCATTTTATCTGAAAGTGTTATCCATTTTTTTTATGAAAACCAGTCATTGATACTGTGGGATAGATGCTTTGAATAAAGAAGTGCGGGCAGGTTCTTGCCACGCTGTGATCAAACTGCTGATGAAAGTTTGCAAAGTTTGAAACTGCAGAGTAAAGAGAAACGCCAAGCAGCTTGAGAATGGAGAGGTGTGAAACAGAGGGTGTGAAACAGCAGATCTGATCTGTCGGGTCATCTTTCTCTATCTACTGAGATGCAACCCACAAAAGATCAGGAAACTGACATACAGCGTTTGGACTTGTGAAGATTTTTAAAAGGCCTGTATGAATGTAGTCACTGGCACTATGGAGGATGGATACCTAGGAAAGAGGGATTTGTGTGCATAAGAAACCTTGCTATCAGAGATAAATGCCTCTGAGAACCTGAATAAGGCCTGAGAAGTCCATGTTCTGCACTTACGAATACAGCTTTTGTCAATGCCTGTGGATAAAGTGCACGGATGGTCTCACTCCCTTTCCACCTCCTGCTATCTGCATAACTGACAGGGCTCTGTCAGTTAAAGTCGTCTAAGCAAACATCCAGCTCCTCCACTCCTCTTACCCAGGTTATCTTACTGAGGAGCAGAAGACAGTTGAGACTGACAGTAAACGCTAACAGGAGAAAATGTGGGTAGGTGGTGGTTCTAATTTAGGGATGCTCTCCAATTTTACCCATGCTCTCTAATTTTACCTCTACTCTCTAATTTTCACTCTACTTTAGTGCGCACTGTTGGCTAAGGCTTAATGCAGACAGTGCAGAAAGGTACTGTGTGTATCCTCTGCCTTGCTGAAGCCTGGATTTTCACAGCAGTCTGCTGTCACCACTGCTCAGGAATGGGATCTTTACTGGGTATATTACTTACACGCTTGTCAAGCATTTCCAGAAGAAATTCTTTGTATTTAAAGATTTTTTTTCTGAAGTTCTTGATCAAAAATATTCTCAGTTCCAGGTTTAGCCTTCTGAGGTATTAGGTTTGGGTTTTTTTTACCATGGCATCAGTGTAATCAAGCACTTATATCCGCGTTTAAGTTTAAGTGCATGCCTAATAGAGTTAAAAACAGCTTCAGGAATGTCCCTTGCTGCCCTATTGAGCAGGCACAGGCAATGTGTAAATGTAGTTGTCTTGCTGAATCAGAGCTAAGTGATAATACGCTCCCACTAGCTGAGACTGAGCAGTGAACTGCATGTGTTAACAAGGTGAGATTTCAGAGTGGAGGTGACATTAGAGGACAGGGAAACCAGGTTTTAATAGCACTCACTGCACCTTAACACAGCTGCAAGACGAGAGTCTGAACTGTAATGGTAGGATTTTGAGGCATAACTTGGAAATGGCCTGGGTCTTTTGCAACTCTTACCTTTCTGTGCAGGCATATGGCGGGGAGGGTTTCTTCTTTTCTCATATGTACATTTACACCTCACTTTCTCATGACAGGACAAATAGGCCACCCAGAACAGAAAGTAGGACATTTGGCCTCTCTCCTCTATGGGGGGTGCAGTGCAGATTGGCTTCTCAGAACTAGGACAGTACCTCTAAAAGTAGAACAGCTGGTCACCCCGTTTGTGTGTGTGTCGCCTTACAAATGTATCCTCCAAAGCTCAAGATTTAAGAGACAGTTTATGGCCTACTTAAGGAAATGTTTTCTGAAAACAGGGACAGAAATGCTGGATCAGACCAAAACCTCTGCTTTCCTTCTGGAGCACTGCCCGGAGATAGCAATTGGAGGAGCCATGTCCTGGCCAAATAAACATACCAGGTACTCTGCATCATTTCTTGCATATCGAATGATACCACAGTGACCAGATACCTCAGCCAGGAGGAGTTTTCTTTTCAGCAGCAGAACATAGATGGAAGATACTTCACTGCACTTGAGTTTATGCTTCACTGCAACAGAGAGCTGTTACCAAATCAAACTTGGAGGGGGAGGGCTATGTATGTTTATATAACAACATATATTTGACTGGAAACAAAAAATATGACTTTCATTCAAGTAAAGTACATAGAAAACATCCACAGAGGGTTTCATTGCCTTCCATTAAGATCCTTCTCTAAGTGTAATTAGGTCCATAATATCTACAATCCCATTTAAGTGCTAATGATGCCGGTGGGACAGTAGCATGGTCAGCAAAACGTGCCTGGGGACCATGCAGCAGCC
>JBCJKH010048629.1:86901-122034 GCA_039877255.1 Loriculus beryllinus
TGAGCTTTGTGTGGGTTTTGTGGCTGACCATTTTAGAGGTCCTCTCTCTCTGAAAGCCCGGTTCAGAATGTAGATTATTTTTCCAGGCCTTCCAGTCTATATTTTGATAGTGAAGTTTCTGTGGATCACATCTTTAATATTATCTTAAAATAAATTCTGTTGTCGTGTAAGTGTGTTATCACTCAGAGACAACGCAAAGTGCTTCAGACACTAGGCAGAGAGCCAAAACCTGTCTTTGGATGCGTATTTGCAGTTCGTCTTGACTCCCTCGTATCTGAAGGTCAGGTCAGACTCGGAGTCAACCGCAAAGCTGAAACATTAAGTGTGCCAAAGAAATTTTAGGAGGGCAGAGGCAGTTATCAGCAGTTTTCAGCTGCTTTGTTGTGTGAGGTAAAATGTGTGTAAGAGGAGGCAAAAGGAGCGTACTAAATGAGTCTTGTAGAGTTGTTCGCTCCCTGGGTTTCTAGCTGCTTATGTGTAAGGTATTTTGCTATCTTATCTTATGAGTCACTAAGAGCTCTTCCATAGGCTTTTTTGCTAACACCAAGCCATACCGTGTCTTTGACTGAGCTCATATTTTGTGCTGCTTCTACTGCCTTTGTCCATTGGGTCCATCTGTGAGCTGGCACTTCTGTGCAAGGGCATGGGTGCTTGCAAGAGGCATTCAGCTGGGTCCATCTCCTGTCCTCCAATTCCAGGAAGACATCCCCAAGTGTAGTTCTGTGTGCAGACATCAGTGAGTCAGCAGCACTAAATACTGTTTGCTAAACATGGATGCTGTGCTTGGCCAGCACCTTATGAAACACAGTTCAGTGTGTGGAGATTACAAACTAGAGAGTTACGCCAAGCCTTTGGGCATGCTACCAAGGATAAGCAGAGGACTGGGCTGTCAGAAAGCATTCAAGCTTTTTGGGGTTGCGTATGTGAAGTAATGTGACAGTGTGCTCCAGCACTGTGTTTCCTGCATACAGAAAGACAAGAGAATTCCCAGGTGTTTACTGTGTGAAACAACCAAGCACATCTGACTGAGCATCAGGCTCCACAAGAAAGCAGATTTTTCCCCACCCTGTTTCGATCCAAGATCTTCCACTGTGAACCCCTTTGCAAACCTGTTCCTGCTACTAAGAGCACTGAATTTACCCAGCCCTCTGTACCTGGGCTCCTGTGAAACCTCCCACAAACTGGAAATAAGTCTGGTATTTGCCTCCCTGTTGTTGTGCCTTTATAATCTCTAGCCTGCAGGTGTGGAAGGGCTCTGCAGTCCTCATGGTCAGGTCAGAACAGGCTGTCAGGCAGGAGGAGCAGGTGTTGAGCATGCACAGGAGCTCAGCATCTCTCCAAGTATTGCTGCTCCTGCTCCATCACGGTCACCAGCTCTAACAGGACACAGGTACTCTTTCCCTCTAAAATAAAAAAAAAGGAGGATTCACACATTTGCCTTTGGATTCCACACTCCAAACTGCTGTTCTGCCTTAGACCCTTCTTCAACAGCCTGAACTCAGTGCAGCCTGCAGCACCAGGGTGGAAAGGTGCAGCCTGAAGCAAGAGGCATCCCCTGCCAAAGAGTGGAGATTGGTTTGGTTTTAGGCTGAAATTTGGAGTTAACTGTTGTGCCTTGGAATAAGTCAGACCTGCAGGCCAGTCCTGAAGGAAGCTTCCCTGAGATTTCAACAGCAAGAGGGCCAACAGCACTCAGAAGAAATTAGTAGAAAGCCTACACATTTAATAAGAATGAGATCCTTTTTTCATACGACTTTTGGGTTAGGAACCATTTTCTATTAAATTTGATGGAGTGCTGTAAAATCCCTGAAGGAGAGGTTATTCTCTGTTGAACTTCAGAAGGCTTCCCCATGAGGACAGAGGCTGAAGTTGTTCCAAGGGTATCACAGAGCTACCAAGTGGCTGGGTCTGCCCATGGTGTGAGCCCCAGCAATCTGCCTCTGCCTGGTGCTGTCATGAGGAAGCATCCCCTGCTTTTGTCCCCACTCATGGCTGGGTTGGCTCCCACCACCCCATTACGTGCTGGCTGGGGAGGGCTTTTCTCAATGTGATAATACCTCTCCACCAGGCGCTGGCCTGGGGCCACCAGTTTGTGCCACACCATCCTTGAAGCCGCCTCCAAACGGCAATGACTCCTCTGAAGTCCCTGCTAAATGAATTTGCTCTTTACAGGCAACTGGTTCTCTTTGGATGCCTTGTGGTTGCTAATAACCCGGGCCAGACTGAGCTGGTGATTTATAGGGCTTTGCATCTGCCTTCTTAAGTGCCTGCCTTGCTGCTTTGCTTCTCTCCCCGATCTCTCTTCCGATCCCCTTGCTGCACGCATTCTGGGTATTTCCAGCTACCTCTGAACAAGGTACTAATGTAGATAAATATTACTGCAAGGAAATAATGGTCAAATACTCTCTGCATCATCTATATGCATTGGTTGGGGAGTGATTTTTCATTTCATACATCATTTGCTATTTCAGCATGTGGCAATTCTGCAAAATAAGGAAGGAGAATTAGAGAGTTGAAGGGCCCACCTCTCGTTCCTGCCATTCTCTGCACTTGTGGGCGCAGGCACAGGGTGATTGCTGTGCAGTTACTGGCCTGAGACACATTTGGATGAGCTCATGTGAATCTCATCCTGACCCTATATTAGCTGCTCTGCACACCATTTTTCTTTCCATCTTTCTGCCTCTCTGTCTTCTTTGCTCGGCTTTAACACACCCATGTAGGCTTAATCTCCTCTCACCCATTCCCAAGCCTCCACATTGCTGTATTCTGCATTTTTCACTTTAATTGGTCCCTGCATACAACACACAACTTGAAGCCCTTTCCCTTATCTCCAATAAGAACCCATACCCCAGTGAAGTAATCTTTCCCACCTGGGCTGCTCCTGCGGTTTTGTATCGCTTAATCCCCCCTGTGACCGGAGAACAAGTTTAAGGTAACATATGCTCAGCTTTAAGTTGGTTGTGTTCGTACTGTGAGTCCCACAGCTCCCATTGTCAAGCAAGTGAGAGGAATGTCTTTGCCAGAGCCCCACATTTTCTGGGAGATAACTGGCTGCTGACTCACTCTGTTATTAGAGGCCCCATTAAAACTAAAGATGTATGTTCCATACATTTATTCTTCCAGACCACTGCGTTTATTCTGTCTGCCCATTTTCCCTTCGCATTTCTTCATGGATTCATTTCCCCACTGCTCCATCCCTGTCACTGTTGGCACGGGGCTGCGAGGCAGGAGCTGAGCTGACATCCCCTTGGCAAGGTTCGGGTAGTCCTGCACCTCACTGTGGCCCTGCAGACAGCGTTGGTGTGTCGGCTGTGCTGCTGAGCCTGGTCTGAAGGCTTCTGCTGGAAGGAGCTGCCAAATTCACTTTGTGGTGACTGCTCCTCAAAGGTGAGGTACATCTGCACATAGCGCCCTGCCAGCAATGCCCACGCTCCCTGCCAAAGCTCTGGGAAGCAGCGATCCCCTGCAAAGCATTTCAGGGGCCTGCTGATCCCCAGGACATTATCTGAAGGTCATCTCCTCTGTCACAATGCAAGTGTGGGGGGAACCGAGGGGTGTCTTTCTGAAGATCTCTTCTCCTCATGGTCTCACATGCAATGCAGAGCCCATTCATCTCCGCAGTGTGCTGCTGCACTCCTTGAAGTGAGCCATCATTTCATTTTCAGTGACTTCCTAATGTGTTTGTTCTTTCTTTTTTTCTTTCCCAAGCAACAGCACAGGCATTGCTGCATTTGGCAGTAGAACAAAGCCTTATTGTTCAAAGCCTGAGCGCTCCAACATCAGCTGGGACAAACACACCATTTCACTCCTAGACCTCAATCTCAAAAGCCAGCTGGACAAAGAGTGAAAAGGCTCAAAATCACAAGTTAGAAAAAGCCTTTACCTTTATCTTGTCTCTAAAGGGCTCTGTCAAGTACAGTTTTATATCCATGCTTTCTTTCTGCCAGTAATACCTCTTCAGAGACCTGAAAATAGCATCTCTTTCTCTATTGATTTGTCCCCCTGAGAAGCACTGATGTCTCCCCCTCTGATCGACATGGCTCATTGTGTCGATTTGCTTATGCAATTCCATTATCAATGAATGTCATCATGGCTCTGGTCACACAGTTCCTACCCATGTCTTTGCAACTGCATGACAGCAACAGTGCTCCCCAGGAGTCTCCTCTGCAGGCTGAACCCCTCCTAGGCAGGTGCTGGGGTGATGCCTCAGCTCTCACACAGCTCTGCCCTAGCATGGACCCCAGCATCCAGCAATGGACGAGGCCCAGGAGGCTAGCATGTTGGTTTGATACTGCTTTGCAGCCATCTGAAACATCAATGCTAGTTTAAAACATCTTATGCTAATACAGTGCCTGATTTTTCTGTTGTAGTTATGCCTGGAAAAAAAGCACCTTTTCTGATGTGCTTATCTTCACTTCAGAAGTGTGGGCCTGCTGTTACTTTGTCACAGAGTACCTATATAATTCTTTCCCTATAAACCAGTCTTCTCAGCTTGCAATTGTTTTTCTGGTTCTCTCTGCTCCTCCTCCAGCCTGGTGACTGTTCAGGAGGCATCCAAAAGGAAAGATCGCACAACAGCAATCAGACAGTTTCTTACCTCTCTGCCCTGGGATGCGCCATGCAGCCCCAAACCATCCTGAGACCTTTTCTGTTGACGTGACACGTTGTAAACTCCTCTCCAATTTCCTGTATGCTAACCCTGCAAAGTCTTTCACTGCATCTGGGTCTCCTCCTCCCACAGGGTGTCTTAATTTTGGACTGTTTCCTCCTTAGACATATTAGTCTGTGTGTCCTTTGAGCTAGGTCATTTTCTCCCCATGTCCCATATCTTTTTTTGTCCTTTTGTGTTATATTCCACTCCTGGCTGGTGATTGCATCTCCTCCCCAATGTAGTATCAATTGCAGTTTTAATAAACACGCTGTCTAATGCTTTTTCTAGATCATTAATGAAGATGGTAAATAAAACTGGAGCTAACACCAGTTTCTAGTAATAACCCTACTGGATGCCTCCCCGCAAGCTGACAGTTTTGTCGTTGATCACTATTCATCACCGAGCCTGAGCGTCTGTGTCCCTGGGTGAGGTAATTTATATTCATTTAAAACCATTCATCACAGAATCAGAGGAAACCACAGCTAGAAAGGACCTCAAGAGGCTGATTTCAGAAATATTCCTGAAGTTTCCAGCCCACTCTTCAATGGGATAGAGGTTTCACATCCTTGCCAGGCAGATGGGTTCACTGCTTGTTAGACTTCCCCTTTGCCAAGCATCTATCTTTAACGTCTCTTCCTGCAATTCAGGCCCATTGTTTCTTGACACACTTGGATATAAAGAACTATCTGGAAAATAGCTTATTCCTTCCTTCTCTGGAAACACTTTTCATATACTTGAAAATCATGGTATCTCCCCTACTCTCCTTCTTGCTGGAGTAAGCAACCCCCACTGAATAAGCATTTCTTTGCAAGCCCTCTTTTCTAGACCTTTCATCCCACTTCCTTCTAGACTCTCCTGAGCTGAATAAAGATCATAGCAGCATTGGGTAATGCAGAAGGATCAGCCGTGTGTTTTACAGGGTATGGTGACTGTGCTGTGTGTGACAGAACGGCACTTTTTATTCATGTCAGGTTCCTGAGTTGCTGCACTGTTCCACATCTGCCTAATCGTCTGTCTCTCATTTTGTCCCTGTGCAGCTGATTATACCCACCTCTGTGCACAACTTTGCTTCTCTCCTTATTGAATTACATCCTGGATTTCAGACCTTTTCTCTAACATGTCAGGGTCATTTTTGATTCTAATCCTCTTCTCTCATGTCCTTATGGCTCATCTCAGCTTGGTGTCATCTGCATATCTGATAAGGATGCTCACTATTTGATCATCCAGTGGCTGGACCTCTGTTGAACCCTACGCAACCCTTCCTTGTATTTTGACAAAGATACCCTCTTTCTGAGTAGTCATTCAACTGGCTTTGCACCCCTTTTTTAAGGTAATTTTTCTAGGGCTCATGTCCTCAGTTTGCAACATGAAGTGAGGCGATACCAAAGGCCTTTCCGAAGTCAAGACACAAGACGTCTCCTGCTTTGTTTCTATCCACAAGCGCTGTCACAGGATGAAATTAGGTCAATTTGACATGATTTGCCCCCGGCAAATCAGCTCTGCCTGTTCCTTTTCTCTTGGTTGTTTCCTAGGTGCCGATGATTAGTTTGTTTAATTATTTGTTCCAGTGCATTTCCAGGAACTGAAATTGAGCTGAGTGGCCGTAGCTGCCTCCCTCTTCTTGTTTCCCTTTTACACAGGCAGGCAGGGTGCCACTCTGCCAGGAACCATGCTCCCCCATGCTGCTTCTGCGATTTTCCAGAGGGTCTCAGCCTGGGCCAGCCACTGCACGGGGCACCACTGTGGTGCTGATGCTTTCCTCAGCCTTCCTGTGACACCGGTCTGTAGCCAGAATTCCTCCCTGCTCCCTTCCTCCCCTGTGCTAGTTACGTTTCCTTTACGTGTTATTTCTTGATTTTATCCATCATAATACGTGCCGACCTTTGATGCCAACCCTTAGCCATTTGCATGTATCTCAATTTTCTGTTTGTTTTCTCCTTCCCTGAGGCCCTTGGAGACTGACTGAGCCAACTGAACTTTCCTTGTGTTTCTTAACCTTCATTTTTGCATTGGCATGACTTATGTTTGTGCTGTTGCAATTGTTCCTGTAGACAACGCCGACACCCCTGAATGTCTTTGTCCTTGGACTTGTGTCCTTGAGTGTTTGTGTACCAGCCCTCTGGGTTCTCTCTGAATAGCTGTGGGGCTGGGAAAAGCCTCTCAGTGGGGAAATGCAGAAACTCAGCCCTTCAATGAAACTGTGGACTTCACCCGCTTCCGAGTGGACTTTCCCATCCTGCACAAGATATCTTGGTTTCGGCAATCTCTTTGTCTCTTCGCAAAAGTAAGCACACTGAGCCAAATTCTGACCTCATTTACACCAGTAAAATCTAGATTGCTGCCAGGAAACTGCTGAAGTTGTTTTGGGCTTACAGTGATGAGAATGAGAGCAGCATCTGCCTCATTAATTCCCCCAGTCCACAGAAAGTAAATGATTCCAAGAGGAAATAGCTCCGCAGAAGGGAGCCCTGAAAAGAATTAGAGACTGACTTAATGGGATTAAGAGGAAAAAATGCTTTAGTGAATCTAAATCAATCCTCTCTTCAAAACATTCAAGGTGCCAAAACAAATACAAACACTGTTGTGGGAAGGAAGAGGTTAAAAAGCTATGAAAACAAAATATCTTGACTTCTAATGATGTCCTGTAGCAGAATGAGCACTACCAGGCAAGTGTTGCTGAGTTAGCAATACCGTACCTGCCACTTGGTGTGTATCCATGTCTCTCTAAGGATGGAAACTCAAGTTTCCCACTTTATCCATGGGTGTCATTCTGCATTTTCAGGTTTGATAAAAGACCCATGGAAACCAGAGAGCATTACAAATAGGAGTGGGTGAACAGGTCTGGCAAATGGAAACCTTTCTCTCAGATGCCTGACCAACCTGATGTCCAGCTCCTAGAACCATTCCTGCAGCCGTTGCTTTGGCTTTTTGTTCTGCAGTTAATTACCATCTTTGTGTGTTTCTTCACCCACTCCACACTGTGCATGGCTCTGGGGTCAGATGTGCTCAAACCAAATAAACGTGTAAAAAGCCTGCTCCTGAGGTGGTGCTGGATATATTGGGAGCTGCATGCAGACAGCCTGCTTTTGTGCAATAAAGTGGAAGAGGAAAGTATTTTGAGCAACTCGTAAGAGCCATCACCTTTTAGGCAGGCAGGTGGACCCTTGTACTGTCAGGGAGGAGAGCAGGAAGGAGCACAAGGCCCACACTGTGCCTATTAGTAACAGCTGGAGGCGAGCAGGAACTGTGACCCAATACAGTCAAACTACTTTCTTCCACTTCCCACCAGTGAGTTGGCTGTCCCCATTCATCCAGCTGGCCTGCTCCACCCTCCAGAAAAGCTGGGGCAAAATAATTAGAGGATGGCCAGACCTTTGAGTGGCTTGGACATTTCTCCTCTGTTTACATACAGGAGCATCCCATTGCGAGGGCAGTCAAGTACTGAGGACACTGTCTCATCTCCTTTGATTGTCTGAGGACTTTTGATGAAGAACTTTTGCTTTATGCAAAGACCTCCACGCTCCAAGGTAAGCTTGGCTAAATGAAAGCATTCAGAGAGGAACTGAGAATGTACAAGAGCCACAAAGCATTCCCTGTGATGGGATGTTACTGGGGACTGACCTGTTTCACATAATTTAGAAATCATAATGCAGCTTGATAACAGCATAGAAGTGCTGCGGTAAGAGAGAGATTTCTGACTGGGGACTTCCACTTACAAAAAACCCACGATTGTGCAATTCTGTGACTAGGAGCAGAGGCAAGCCAAATGCACAAGAGAAAAAAGCGTGCACTTGTTATAGGAGGGTAACTAACCAAAGGAAAGGCTTGTCTAACATCCCGGTAGACTCTCCAGACCTTGCAGTCTTTAAGCTGAGAGTAGATGACTTTCTAACAGATGTATGGCAGCTCAAAAACAAGTTATGGGCTAGCATCAGAAATGACTGGGGGAGGTACCCTGGGTCACTTATGCAATAGGTTACACTTGATGATCATAATGGTCTCTTCTGACCTAAAACAATGA
This sequence comes from Loriculus beryllinus, assembly GCA_039877255.1. Classification (NCBI taxonomy): domain Eukaryota; kingdom Metazoa; phylum Chordata; class Aves; order Psittaciformes; family Psittacidae; genus Loriculus; species Loriculus beryllinus. The sequence continues at coordinate 95,574 of JBCJKH010048629.1, forward strand.
ATCCCTGACATTCAGCTGTGCTCAAGTGTGGCACTTCATTGTACAGCAGTTCCGGATCAAAAATAGCTGTTATCAGTGAATTAAGCAGGAAAATTAACAACGTGGTTGCTCCAGTACCCCTTGTGCTACTTAATTTGATATGTCTTTATTTTACTTGTCCTTAAATTTTCAGTGTGCTGCAGAACTGTGTATTGCATATGCAGAAGCACATTATAGGGGTAATTAGGAGGCAGCTGGAGGGTTTTGGCAGCTGGGCAGGGGACAACAAGCACTCTTGGCTCTTTGAGAGGCAGCGTGGATTTGTGAGAGAAGGACATTAGCTAAATGCTAAGACTGTCAGCAGGGAGAGTCAAAGGGCTTACAATAGTATTTGCATCATCTTGAAGTTAACCACTTCCAGAAGAGAACAACAGCGTGCAGTGAAACAGGCGCTATTGTTCAGCCTGCAGACTGGTAATCTCTTGAATCTCGCACCAGAGGGTTTTTTTTTTCCAATGCAGCTTGACTGGTTTAAACCCAAAGTATAGCTCCTATTTGTACTGATGTTTACAGGGATTTAAGGCCAAATGCTAGAGGAAAACCCCGCTGTCACAAGACACAGTTCTTGATGCTGTGTGTGCTGTAGGAGTTCACACTGATCCAGAACCAAGATCCCCATCCACAGAAGTGCATGGCTGAGACAGGCTTTGCTTCATTTGCTTCACTTTGCCGCAGTGAGTCTGGCTTGGGGTGTTTGCTCCCCTCTGCAAACTGTCGAAACTGCTGCTCTTTCCCCTTGTTGCCCATGAAGGCTTAAACTTTGCAGCCAGAGTAGGATGGTCCATGTAGGAACCCAGCTTTAGCAGGGAAAGAAGTGGAGCTGGGGCTGGGGAGGCAAAATCTGGACGCATAAGGTGCCTCTCACTGGCATTTTAGTTTGGATAAAAGGAATAGATCTCCTGGTCATGCCACATAATTGTGGTTTCCACACCATGGAAGAGGACTGCGGCATGGGAGAAGAGGTGTACGTGTGCACCTGAGTTGCTCCAACCTATGACTCTTCAGGATGCAGCCCCAGGCTGGAAGCAGTCACAAGTGAAACCAACTGACAGCAGACCAGCACTGCTCTTGTGCTGCTCTACTTGCTAAGACAGACACAGCTTTTACTGTCTGTGACTGTGGCAGTCAAAATACTCTAATGTCTCTTGTTTTCCAAGATCAGATGTAAATTAATTTATATTTCAGAAGGACCTATCAAAGGAATTGTCTTGGTCATGATGTGATTATCAGAGTGTTTAGTCTATCCTGTGACTTACTAAGGTTGTGAGGTTACCTTTCTGCTGAGAACCAAGCCATTCCCGATCTCTCAAGTTTTCCTGCTTAATATCCCTCCTCTGAGTCAAGGCTGTGCTAATTTCTCATTAATGTCTGAGGATTAATGTAAGGGAAATACAAAGCAGTGAGGTTACACAACAACCCTGGGCTTGGTTTTCAGAGGCCACTATAACCCTCCACTCTCATTGGTCAGCATTGCCATACATGTGATTTCCAAGGTAAACCATGAACTTCCAGGAGCTCTGGAACTTCAGTAGTAGTCAAAAAGATCTGCAGTTCCTATGTATTGTGCTGCAGATCCTCTTATTACCTTATTTAGACCAGTTTTGTTGAACTATATGTTGGTTCCTCCTCAGTTTGGATTATCTTTTCCAGCTTCCCTTGTCTCTTTCTTATAAGTGGAACTCACAGAGGGTTTCCAACCAGGAAGGCCGGCGTCTTACTGGCATTGTCCTCACCTCCTCTACTGGTATGTCTTTGGTGGCAATCATGCTGCAGGTTACTTTGAATATCACATGGTGGGATGGGTAGTGCAGCCTGGGTGAGCATGCTGATCCCTTAGGGGAGTACTGATGCTCTCTGATGCTGGAGTTACTTTCCTTACAGGTACACATGCAGGGATGTCCTAGCTACCCAGTGCTATTTAAGATTCTAAAGCACTTTTCACATTATTGGGACCATTAGCTCCACCCTCTCCAAGATAATCATACATTTCCTTACCCAAACATAATGTTTCCCTTTGATTTTGTATGGATAAACTGTTTGAGTTTCTGAGTATTGTTGGAGACTGAGCCTGCCAATGGGTGCCAATGATGGGCAAATTGAATCCTATCTTATGTGTAATTTCTCAATCAAAGAACAAAGTGCTTTGGCAATCTGGATCAAAGGCACTATCTAAGGTCGTGATTATTATTGTTGTTATAGTGAAATGAGCTCCTGGAAAAATCATGTTGACTTCTCCTTTGTAGGTTGCCTGCACTGTGGAGCCTTTGATGTCTAATGGCCTGGCACCATATTTTGTGTAGGTACAGCCTATAAACAGAAATTTATAATGAATAATTAAGTTATTATTTATTATTTTTAGGACCTCAGAACACAATCCTATATACATGATGCAATGCATATACAGAGCCAAAAGCTGTTAGAAAGAGACTAATGGGTAGGGCCTGTTGTTTGATCCATACTCCATCCATCTCCATTTTAGACGGATATTCAATCAACAGGGTGAGGTGTTAGTTCTGAAAGTACATCTTCAAATGTTATGTTGTTGGTAAATCAAAGTGAACAAAAAAGGATGCTCTGGGTGAGCTCCATGAAAGGAGTTCTAGGAATGATAGGGGAAGAAGAGTAAAGGCCCCTTGAAATTTAGCTAGCTCTCGACATTATTATTCCAGGCCAGAGGAAATCTCATGTGTGCTGTGAAATCTCCGAATCCTCCTCATCTCTAAAAGACTTGGGAGAAAAAAAACTCCATTTAAAAATGGGTTGCTTTCTGCAGTCACTCCTCTGTGCAACATCCCCACAACAGTGCTTCTGCCCCACAGTGCTGAGCAACTACTGCTGGTTTGGGGTCATGGTGATCCACCTCCAAAAGCCACACTGTAGCTGGCTGGCTGTGGCTCCTAGAGGGGCAGAGCCAAAACCTTCCGAATCTTGCTTCACCTCCTGGGTTAGCCAAGCTTTCTGCCTTGTGACTGCTGCAGCGTGCCATGGTCCTGTGTTTCTCCCTGTTGTTTCCCTGAGCTTCAGTCCTCCCCAAACTGCTCCGACAGGGATGAGCATGTTCCCATGGCAACCCAAACATAGAAGCTCGGCAGGGTTTGTTCCGCTGACTGTCTCCAGCCTGTGTTTATGGGAGCATCTATGGCACCAGCACAGGTAGTGGCTTGGAGGGGGTCTCTTCTGGGGTTGAGTTTTTTAGCAGGAAGCAGTCCTAACGAGACATCTTCCATTAACTTTGTCTTCTCCAGGCAGTAAAATAGATGGGAGGATGGGGGAAGACTTCTGTCTCTCCCCCTGTACATAGGTCTGGGTGGCACAAGTGCTGCATGTGGAATGCAGAGGCTGAGGCCACTCTCACACTTGGCAGCAATGCTGGGGCACCAGCAGAAAATACAAGATGAAGGAGAAAGCCAGGTCCAGCATGGGGTGTCACGTGCCTATGTTGGGCAAGCCTGGGGTGCTAGGGTAAGTTGGAGCTCACATCTCATTTGTCTACCTGCAGCATTAGAGGCCGTGAGAGTCCTCCAGTGCTCCCAGAAGCCTGTGAAGACCCCCATCACCAAGGCTTTGCCAGGAGGTTGCTATGCTCCCAAGAGACTAAAATTCAGGTTTGGGGTATGGCTGCATCAGCCTTGACCTTCCCCGCTACAGGACCACTGTGTGGATGCCCATCAGGAGAGGGGAAGTTAGCAGGGAAACATCAGGAAACTTCTGAAGGTGCTAATTAAACAACTTCAATTTATAAACATCTTTAATTGGACTCATTTTTGGTGTCACATACTATGTCTTGATGAGACGCGTCCTAAAATTAAAGCTGTTTTAATCTCTCTCTGCTCCTCCTTTCTACCCTGTTCGTCTTTCTGGTTGCAAAGTAGAAAAGAAATCATTAAGGCTTCCTGGGCTTTGCCAAAGACTGCTATTTTTAAGGTGTTATATTTGATTTACTTTAAATCTGACCAAAAAACTCCACCCGGGGACCAGACCTCCTTTATCAGTTAAGTTTCTGCTTTTACTTGTAGATTTTTAAGGAGGAAAGACAAAAACTGGGTTTGTAAGAGATGCTAGCTCACCACCTTAACAGTGATAGCACCATCCTTTAATGCAACCTTTGCCCAGGGATATTGCTGCATATCACTGTCTCCTTGTGATAAATGCCACATCATCATCTCTTTTTCTTTTTTTCTATATTAAATGTTTCTGAAATGACAGAAATGGTTTTGTATTGAATTACGACATCCAAACACCATCAGGTTTTCCTGTGTGCTTCTTTGTCACTGTCATGGGTCAACCAAAACTCTCCAGTCTTTCAGGGAGTGGGGACTGCGGTCCAGGCTGTGCAGGTCATGCCCTGTTCTGCCCTGGGAACAGCTAAAGACATCAGATTTCAGCCTTTCTCTTATGAGCCAATTCCTACTTCATGTGCGCCTGCCTTCATATCTGTTGTGCAAACCCAATTTTAAACCCAAGGCCTCAAAATTAATGATTCTGCGATGGCACAGCACTACGAGAGCCTTTCTTCAAGGGCTGAGAAGGGGGATGACAAGAGATGGAAGGCTGGAAATTTTGCTCCCAGTCGCACCTTTTCCTCCCTTGTCCTGCAAGTGCTCCTCAAATGGACCTTGAGCTGATGGCAGTGCTATTCTGGCCAATGTACATGTGTGCAATATCTGTGCCGAAGAGCCACCAGCCATGGATGCACAAGTTAAAGTGGGCTTGTGCTGGAAGGGTGCTTGAGTGTGCCCATTAGCAGCAGTCAGTGCTGGCTAAGTGCTTCTTTCTCCTCTGGGAGAGGTGGAAGGAAGGGATGGAGCTGCCCTAGCCCTGCCCTGTGCTCAAGCTTCAGCCCTGCAGCAGTGGTGGAGGCAGATGTCTGGCTGGGGTTTGCTCCGTTTATCTCCCCACTGCTGGGGTCTGCATGTTAGACGTGAGGGCATTTATACCCTGCCCTGCCAAGAGGAGCCAGCTACTTTCAGGAGAAGCCAGACATGGTCCTGGCAGCCTCCTCAGCTCAGCACTAAGGCTGAGTATTTCACAGCTTGCACAGCCCTGCTTTGCTTCGGGATTTTTGCTGAGGAGGGATGATGCCAAGGGCTGCACTGTAGAGGTTTCATTTCACTTCCAGGAGGCTGCTTGCCATTTTTATATTATCTCACATGGTCATGGAGCACTGAAGGTAACACAAACCTTCAGTTTTCATTGATTAGTCATGGCACAGTTTGCTTTGCTTAGGCATCCTTACAGGCCACAGAGCCTGCAGCCTCCCAGCGCGCAAAAGGGGACACATTTCCTTACTACAGACAGTTTGGCTCAAAAATTCCCTTGAGGCATTCCAGCTCTGCAGGTAATGAACACTTGGGTGGCTCTGATTCACTCCTCACCAACTCCTTATGCTGCCTCTGGGCCTCTGGATGCCCTCAGTTCACCTGCTGCTCCTGTGTGGGTTTTGTAGCCCCTTTTTGCCAGGATGCTGCTCCAAGATCCCTCCCATCCTTGCATCCAGCCATAAACTCCATGTGCTAACCCTGATCTCTGCCCTGCGGGGAGCTGCCTTGGGACCCTGCTGACATGAGCTGGAACCTAGCGAGGCCTGCAAGGAGATGTTGTAACCCAGACAGCTCCATTTCACTTCAAATTTAGGGGGGCAATCCTGAAAAGCTCTCTATGGAGACTATTTTTACAGCAGCCTGTTTCCTCTTTCCCTTGTCTTTTTTCCTTTCTCCACCTCTTTGTCTGCTAAATAAAACAACCTACATTTCTGACCTGAATTACTTTATGTGTCCCCGAAGGCATGTGCAGCTCCTAGAACTGTAGGAGGGTTTTCTCCTTTGGTGCAGTTAGCTACCATCATTAGAGATGACAGCCAAAGCTGGATCCCCCCAGTCTGACTGCTATATTTGTATTTTGCCAGACAAACAATAACCCATGCATTTTTGTTGCACTAGCTATCAGGGAGAAGCTGCCTTTCACAGACAGGGAGGTATCAATCCTGTGAGCAAAATACTTCCCCATTTCTGCAGGTGAGATTTAGGCAAGTTAAATAATTGCCAGCATCACTCAGCAAGGACCTTAATCTGCCTGGGTATGTATTTAACCAAAATCATCAATAACTCCAATGCTGTTAGCAAAGGCAATCAGGCTCAATCAGCCCCCAGGCTCCCCGGAGGGCATCCAAGGACCACATACCCTTGGAGCAGCAGCAGGAGCAGGATGGGATGGGATGTCCTCTCCTCTGCCCGCTCCCCTCCAGAGAAGCTGTGTGTCAGAATTTAGCAAAGCCTCGCTCAAATCGCACGTTCCAAGTGGTGGGTTTTTCGAAAGGACAATGAAATTGCTCATTCTGGCTCATTTTAACACTCTCTCCTATAACATGCATGGCAGACCCGGCTGAATTAAACCAGCCATACTAATTTTCCTTGTTATAGCAGCCCTGTGTAACACACAAAACGCCTGGCTTTGGAGGATGATATTATAAAGAAGGACACTGTAATTTAGTGGCTCATTTAATGTGAACCAAGAGAAATATGAGGCATGCCAATGCCGCACTGGGGCTCTATTTATATCCTTTTTGGTGTACAGTATGATTTATAATGAAGGATCATTTTTATATAATATTAACGTGGTAATGGAGCTTACTGGGTTACCATGTCTGAAGTTAGGAAATATTGCATTAGAAGAAGCTCAGCGAATGCAATGTAAGAATAGCTCTTTTATCAGTTCTAAATCATGATTTCAAGCTTCCTAAAATAAATTCTAATGTACTGTATTTACCTAGGAATCTGGGCTTTTATTAGTGCAGCAGGATGATCTCCACTTCTGAGCTCAAAAGCTGTTATATGCAGCTTCACAGAGTTCATTCTGTGGCTCCCAGCCGCTGCTGCTCAGCATCCTCTGGCACGGGGAGCATCCTCCTCTGCTGGGAGCCTGGGAGGTGGGCGAAAGGCAGAGAAAGCAGAAGAGTCATGTTTTGATGGGGAGCGTGGTATCGCAGCTTATGGGAAGCACTTCCAGCCTCCATCCCTCAGTGCACGAAGCTCTGAGGTCCCTGCGCCTCTAAGCTGCCCCAGAGGAGGAGGAAGGATCAGGATTTACCCCTTTCTAGTTTTTCTGAAGGCCACACAGCAAGTAAGTGGTGGAGCCAGGATGAGAGCAAAGCTGCTCCTGGCACTTCGCCCTCTGCATGATTCAGAGCTTGTTTCTGAAGAGAGAGGACTGGGTAAAGTTTCGTTTGTCTATCTAGAAAGCGGTGCGTTCTGCTTCCCATTTAAAGCTCGGGATCTTCATGATCATTCAGAGCACATGCAGGAATGTGTCTGTACACTGCTTTATAGTGCCAGGCAGCATTATGCCTGCTAATGATTAGTTCTGCCATGCAGGTGAGTAAAGGAATTAAATTCAGCTTAGAAACGAGGGGGGAAACAATCAGCTGGAGGATGCCAGGGAGAAGGAGAAAAACACCTTTGCAAATGTCACTAGCATTCAGCTGAAGTGTGAGGCAGCAAGATGCAAAGGGTTTTCTTTAAACCATGTGGCTGCACATGGCATGGAAAGCTTGATGCAGTGAGCCTTGAGGAAAGATGCTCAGCCCTTCCTTCATCCCCATCGGGCAGGGAGGAGCTGTGGGAGGCTGCAATACCCCCACTGCTATGTCCTAGTGCCAGAACACCTACGACCAGCTTCCCTTGGCTTTAGGGTCACAAGTTTGATGCTTTTGAATGCTAATGGAGCTGGTGGCTACCTCAGCTACCCCAGACCAACTTGCAGGAATGGCAGCCATTGAGGAGGGCACCTTTGGTGCCACCCATAGCATCACATGCAGCTGGCAGCCTGCGCAAGCATGTGTTTGCAGCCCAAACTCCCTCCTGGTCCATGCTGACATGGATGTCGACCAGCATGTCCTGGTTGCAGGAGGGGAGTTCCCTTGCCCTGTGGGGACACAGCCACTGTTGCTGGCCAGGAAAGTGACTTGCAGGAGGGGACAAAGCCGGAGCTGACTCTGCTTCCTGCTGAGCCAACCTCTGGGAAATTACCCAGCCACTTTGAATAAAAATGAATTAAGTAGGCTGGCAGTAACTCAGACTGTATTTTATTAACTTGGCCAGAACCAAGTAACGTTAATCCACCGCCCTGAGATTTGTCTTTTTACAGCCAGGCTCTAATACATGAAAACGTGCTGGCAAAGTTTTCGGTAGGTACAACCCTCCAGTTAATAGCAACCGTGCAGGAGAGGGTCCTCACCTGGGGGGGGGTGAGCTGCAGCATGGAGCCCCATGGAGCCCACCCGCGCTCCGAGCCAGTGGCTGATGTTTTCTCCATCGCTTGGTGTCACCTTGGGAACCTCCCCAGCAACTCATCACTTCTGGGGTGGGAGATCCCAGGTGCCTGAGGGGCCTCGGCAGTCACTGGGCAAGGGTAGGAATCACTCTGCAGAGGTGCCTCTCTCCCACCCTACCCCCCAGGTAGGAAAACAGCTTTTCTTGGCTCAGCTAACGCTGTGTCTCAGTTTCTCTACAAAACCTGGGGAAGGCATTTGCTCAGACCGGTAGATATGATGCCTTGATGTCTGCCCTTGCTTTAGACATTGAGGTGCACCCCAGGGAGGAGCCTGGCTCCAAAAGAAAGGCCAAAATCCCCTTCTGCACAGGTTGCCCACTTTGGGCCACCCACTATATGTGGTGCAGGCCAGGAAGGTGCTGCAGAGCAGGATTCTGCTCGCTGGTGGTCCAGAGCTCCCATCATTGGTCCTGTGGGAACTGCTGGGGGCCCACCAGGACCCCTGTGGGGTTCTCCCCACGTTCCATAGATGCTGCCTTTGAGCTTAGTGGCAGTAAGGGGCGTCACCTTTGAAAGCTGTTGAAAAGGCTGTGGGACACATTAGCATCTTCCCCACCCTCTGCATTCTTCTGCCCCACATAAGCTCTAGCAAGTAATAAAATTGCTCTGCCTTCCTTGTTTATTAGCAATAATATCCTAATAATACTTCACACATCAGTAAGAGCTTCCATCTGAGGAAATGAAAGCACTTTACAGGCATTAATGATTTAAGATGCTCAGCCCATCTCCGAGATGCCTGAGAAAAAACATTCCTCTTTTTTACAAATGGGAAGCTGAAGCAAACCGTAGATAAGTGACTTATGGCCATGAAGGAAGGCAGCGGCAAGGCAGGACAAGAGTCCAATCTCCTTCAATACGGCCTGAAACCCTGGCTCTTCTTGGCTGCTTTTCAGCCAACTTCTCTGTGTCCATGATGCTGCAGTGGAGCCATCTGAGGAGCTGCTGCAGGCTCCCAGGGGCCAGACCCAATTGCACTCTTAGGGGCTGTTCGCATTCCCAGCGCTTGCCGGCTGGAGATGGGCTGGACCTTGGGTGACTGCAGCTGCTCACTACTGCTTGTGGGGTGTGGGATCAGGTTTGCTCCGGCAGCTCCCACACTTTGGGGATGTCCTCAGGGCGCAGTGATGCCCTGTGCTCCATGAATGACCCTGCTCCTCAGGGCAGATGTGGGAGCCTGCCAGGGGTTTGAAAAGGAGAGTGCCCCAGGGATGGGCTGGGCGCTGCATCCCAACGCAGGCAGCCTTATCTTTCCTTTCACTGCAGCCTTGCCTGCAAACCCGGTGGCCGTACTGGCTGCCGAGCTGGCTGCGAACACGGCCGCCATCACCCAGCTGCTGTCCCGTTGCCTGCAGGGTGGGCGTGCGGAGAAGGAACCCGATTATAAATAGTGGGATGAACTCCAGCTCACTGGGCAGTGAACTTTCTGTGTATAGCTGCTTTGTAAAATGAAACTGCCCTGTGCCTCTTGGGTGGAAAAAGAAAGTGAGCGGGGACCACACCTCTTCTATTATGTGCATAGGTTTGTTCATCGGGGTCTGGCAGCTTTTGCGTAGTTAAATGAAATACTGATTATGAACAGGGGACTACTGAGTCGGTCGTTGTTAACTCTTTAGGACACAACCTGAAACAACATGATTTGGCCTGGACCACCAGCCAAAATGGGATTTTCCGCCTCGAGGCACAACCAGATGTGGGTTACCTGCTTCCCTCTGCTATGCCGAGCTTATAAATAACCCCCTTCTCATCCTCAGAATAGCTTCTTTATTTCTTTAACATGAGAAGGAAAGAAAAAAAAAAGAAGGCATGCAGGCAATAGTGAAAGTGCCACCATGTTGTTCTATTTTAGATCCCGCTTGCCTTCAATTTCACAGGCATGCAGGCAGGCAGGGGAGGAGAGCAGTGGGTCAGCCCACCGCTGCCTGCCCGGCCGCTGCGGTGTGCATGTGCCTGTGTGCACTTATTGTTTTATCCTCACGTCACCTTTCAGCCTGTGCCGCTCGCCCTCCCTCCGTCCCCAAAGTCTTTGATTAATAGGTTCGCTTGCTTTTTATACGCACACATGTGGCGCATCTGGAGCGAGGCGTGCCCCCGCTTTCTTGTTGTTGTTGTTTTATCTCCCTTGCTGCGCGAGCATTTTGGGTTTTTTCATTATTTATTTTTTCCCCTTTACTTGTGACTGCCATGGCAACTGTTACATGTTTGGCAAAAAGCTCACGGAGAAGAAAAGGGGCTCAGCGCTCAGCTGGCAGATGTCCAGTGTAATCATGCCGCAGCGCTGAAATGAGGCCTTTGGCCGGCTGCCGAGCTAGGGAGAACAAAGATGTCAGTTCCCCGTGTTGGCGGCGGTGCTTGTTTGGCACCCTTATATGGTTTCCCAGAACTCCTCGCCTTGGCGGCTTTCCATTCCCTTTAGGGCAGCAAACAGGATTAGCACACACAGACTTGTTTTTCTCTTTTCTCCTCCAACTGTTCCAATTACATCATCCCTGCTGCATTCAGCTGCCAGCAGGGTGACTTTGGGGGTGGGTATTTTGTTCTCCCCTCTTAAAACAGCCACCGCCGCGCACACAGGAGCGAGCACGACGGTTTAGGTAACGCTCGCACACCTTTCTTGTTAGATTAAAGCCCCTGAGGTGCAGCGAGCGCAGGCGAACCGAGCCGCCACGCTGCAGCTTTCCTTTCTTTTTCTTCTCTATTTCTTTTTTTTTTTTTTTTTTTTGCTTCTCATAATTGAATTCCTGCAAGATAAAGATCTCCTTTTCCTCAGCAGGCTGTAATCAGTGCTCGCAGAGCTGTGGTTTCCAACTGCCCTCGTCATGTGCTTCCTTATGAAACTCCACCGAGAAATCGCCTTGGTGCTGGTGTCGATTTAAAGGGCCCAGGAGTGGGGAGCAGCTCCCACTGGACCCCCAAAAAGATGGGGCTGGGAGCAAAAAAGCGTGGGGTGCAAGTGTGTGTGGGGGCCCATGGGGCTGATGCAGGGTGGTGTGGGAGGGAAGTCCCCTATGTTAAGGAAAGGTTTTTGTCTAGGAGAGGGTTTTTTGTGGCTGGCTGAGCAGGGTGGGGAGGAACCACCAAATTTTCTGCCTTTCCCCTCTAAGCCATGACCAGTTTTCTGTTTCTGGATATCTTCTCCCCTGGGCATTTTCCTCTCTCCTCTGGTCTCTTTGCCAGCCAGATAACAGAATCATGACCCACTCCCAAGGGGTACCAGCGGCCAAGCATTGTACCCAGCCAGGAGGTGGGCAACCCTTGGCCGGGAGGCTGAGGCCAGCCAGGGCTTCCCACTCCCTGCGCCTGCTTCCCTTGCGGCACTGCTCCTGTTTTCCTTGGCGCAGGCTGCAGGATGTGATGCTCGCTTCCTCCTGTTGCTGCAGACCTGGGGAAGGGGCCCAAAAGGGATGGTGGGCTCTGCATGAAGCATTGCTCAGTGATGGAAAACCTCCCTGGCTCGGGCTGGCCGCAGACCACTGGATGTTTGTCAGCGTGGGAAGAGCTGGCTGGTCCAGTTCCTCACTGGGCCACTCAGTTTTTCCACCACACAGGCAGGCGGATGGATGGATGGATGGACAGATGTAGACGACAAAGTTGGGTTGCTAGGAAAGCTTTATGTAAGTGGCACTCGGCCGGCAGCTGACAGTGCAGCAAGTGTTTAGCTCCCAGAGCTCCACATCAAACCTGGCAGCACATCAAAACCTCTGTTTCATAACCCATTAGAAATAGGATTTTCTAACAGCACTGAGAGGGCTCGCCTTGTTGTGCAGGGGCCTGGGATTTTACCAGTTGTTAATGGCTAACTAGGCAATGGCCTAAAGGCTTGGTAGTGCCCTTCTCCACGACACAGTGCATGGTGTTACCCGGAGCCATGCCTGGTGGCAGCCATGCCACCCTGGTCCACCTCCTAACAACATAACTCCAGAATTAATTAGCAATTAGCAGCAACCAAATAATTACAGAATCAGCTGTCAGGAGAGAGGCTGTGATGCTGTGAGTGGCTTTCCCATGATGAGGACTGCCCTCCGCTGGGAAGGGGCTGTGTGAGCATGCCTGGGGAGGGAACAGTGTTGGAGTGGGGGCTTCTCCAGTGAAGCACAGATTTCCAGAGGCACTGAGATTTCACGGGAAGAAGAGTGCACTAAGAAATAAAGTTGGTACGTGTCAACCCTGATGGTTTCACCCCCTGCAGCAGCAACACTCACCTGCTGACGTGACACAGGGTATAATGTGTGTAAGGCACAGCGCGGGGAGTGCTTCGCAGAGCAGAGCTGCAGCTCTGATCAAGTCTAACTGTGGGCAAGGGACTTGCTGCAATGCTGAAGGGCAGAGAAAGCAGGGCACTGCTCCCACACCCTGCGTGCTCAAGGAGGAGGCAAGAACCACTCACTTCCTCTGCTTCAGGGCACTCTGGAGGGTGGGATGGCAGCTTGCTTCCACCAGGGCTTCTGCCCATCCTGGCTGCATTCTGAGATGTGCTGATGGCACTGGAGAGACAATTATCTTTTTTTTCAAATGTTGACAAAAGAGTGCATTAGATAGATAGATTCATGGAGATGGAAAAGGCCCAGTTATTCACCTTATTCATCTCTCTCTTTTTGCTGTTGAAAAGTTATCCCCTCTTGAACATCATCCAGTATTTTGTCCAGCCTCGTTTCCAACTATTCAAGGGATGGGGCTTCCTTTGGGAAACTCTTGTCACTGTCTAATGCACTTTACTGTTAAGAAGTGCATCTCACTCTGCATTTGGCTTGAACAGTTCATCTGTAGGCTCTAGGCTTGCTTCCCAATGTGCCAGCTGCCTGTGGGCTCCTGCCTCCTTCAGGTGATCTGGACGTCTTGAGCTCTTTTTACTTTCTCCATCGGTCAGTCTTAATCCTTTAATCATCTACTGCTTTCATCCACTGCCGTCTGCCCCATATGGCCTGGGTGTGCCGGACATGGCCATAGTGTCTGTAGGTGGAGTGGCCTCCCCGGTGCAGGGCTGAGGCTCAGTGGGCTGCAGCAGCGGTGGCTCCCTGGCAGCTCTGTGCTCCTCCAGCTCTGGGCCAGTGAGCATGAGCTCAGCGGCTGGCACGGGAAGCGCAGATGGAGAGATGCTCTATTTTGCACTGACTACTAACGGCCTGGAGGGGCTGTTCTGGCCAAGTAGGACTGCTGAGGCATAGAAACACCCTGGCCTCACAGAGCCTTTCCTTTGGCCATGCTCCCTGCAGAGGAGCAGGCAAGAGGTTTGGGTGGAGAAACTTCTCTGTGCAGCTCCAAAAGGGCAAACTGCTGGGCCAGTGTGAGCAGGGTGGTCTTGGTCCTGTCCCTTTGAGGAGCAGCACCAGTTGCAGGGTGCCTTATACCTTGGTGGCTGAGCTGGATGGAGAAAATACTTCCTGCACAGTCAAGTATAACTGTATTGGCCCAAGTTACATCACTGAGGACACCTTATGTAGAGCATTCTTCAATCCCTCCGTCACAAAAATGGTGTGAGCTCTCCTTGTCCTGCATGGAAGTTTCAGTCTGCAGCTGATTCTCATGCGTGTGTCCTCCTCTGTTTGGAGGTGCAGGGGTGTCCCTGTTCTTTACCCACCAGCTTGAATTGTCCCCAGAGAAATATATTTCTGTGGTCATAGAGACCTTTTTTGTCCCCTCACCCCATTCCACTCTTCTGTGTCCCTGTACTTGCAGCTCCTTGCTACAGAGCTGATGTGGCCATGAGCACCTCTGCCCAATGCTCCCACACATGCCAGAGTGGGGGGTGTCCCAACTGGTCACCCACCAGCTCACCTGCTCACACACCATGTCCCCTCTGCCTCTGGGCATTCACAGTTCAGCCTGGGTCAGATGCCCGTGTTCCTCCGTGCCCTGGGACTAGCACTCTCCCTCTCTGTTCCCTTTTGTTTGTGGTACTCCGTCCAGCTTTCAGGCCATGTGCAAATGCTCTGCTCCCGGCCAACTTGAATTGGTTTCAGGGAAGATTGCACAACAGTGGAGGGCTGGTGCTCAGAGCCAGGCCTGCTGGGCTGGCTGTTTTGCTCTCTCGGGCCCTGGTCCGACTGGAGGACCTGCTGGCAGGAGCCTCTGCCAAAGCGGAGTCAGCAGGATGCTGCTCGGCCAGGAGGAGGTCAGGGACAGGCTCTGCGCATTATTTAGTTTAAAAAGAGAGGAAAACTAGAGAAAGCAATGGAGGTTTGTCAGGGATGCTCTGCTGTCTGAGAAAGGCATGCGGATTGACGGCAACCCCAGCTACCTCCACGTGTAAATAGCTCTTTTCCCAGCCTCACACAAGGGCTGAGCAGTAAAAATTCTGCTGCTTCTGGCCATAGTAGAGGAGTCAGGCTCCAAGTGGTGAGCCAAAATAGCTACCCCAAAGTCAAAGGGGAAGGAGCAAAGGGGTCCTTACGGCTTACATGGGTGCGGATGTGTTCGGGAGCCTGAACCACTCTCCGTTGGTGGCAGGGCTGAGACACCCTGCAGAAGCAGCTCACTGGGATGCTCTTTGCAGTCTGCCTGGCCTTTGATGAGAGGAAGCATTTACTAACCCTTGTCTCGCAAACACAGCTTGTATTTTGAGTGACATGAAAACCTTGCTGCCCATCCATGGGTTTAAAAACTCTGCAAGCAAGATAAAAAAAACCAAAACCCCAAATATATGTATTTTAAACAGTTCCTAACATTTTTTCGCAGGCAGGTTTGTTATTTTGGTTGGGTGGTCTCTCTTCAGTGACCTTGTCGACAAAGATAACAGCAAAGAGCTGATAGGGAATACTTGAAAAAACCAAGCCCAGGAGCAGGCTGCAGCAGGGTGGAGCCTGGGACTGTTAGGTGACCTGCTGAGCTTCTGTCCATTGTGTTTGAGGAGTCACAGGGAACACGAAGCTTTGGGGCACAGGAGGCTCCTCAGCAGCTTGTGGCTGAGATGTTATTGTCATCACAACTGAGAAATTGTGTTTACTTTCCCGACACAGGAGCCTCCCTGCTTTGAAGGAATTCAGTGACTTAAAATCCCTTGGGAAAAAGCTCTGTCTTCCTCAGAGGTGGGATTCATCTCAGCTGACTGTAGAAGTTTGAAAGCCGCACAATGATCTAAGCTAATCATCCTTGCTCTTCTCATAGAGAGGAACAGGCATCTCACAAAGCATGACTCGTTTATATGTTCAGTGGGACAACTCTCTTGATGGAAGCATTCACCTCTTCTACAGAGCATACTGGGAGCCTAGGAAGTTTGGCTAGCCATAGCTGCCTGCCTTAGAGAAGACAAGCACTAAATAGTATGACCAGCCCTGGAGAACGGCTCACTTTAGGTCCTTTGGAACCACAGAGGAGGTGCCTGATAACCCACGGTGGATATGCAATGACATATATATTATTCCTGTCCCCCAGGTTCTAGTGCAGCTTCCTGGATGTTGGCAATCGTCTCATTAGATACCCCAATGAATGCAATGATGCGGCTCCTGTATTATTCTCACTTCCACCAATTTAATTTGAGTACATGGTAATATTCTGCCCATATTTTCCAGTTTAACATAATGCTGATAAATGGTATGACAGCAATACATTTTCATTTTATTTAAAGCTGTTTATCATCCATATCTATTATGCAAAGTCATCAATTATGCAAAAAGTGTGAATGTTTAAAGAGCCTCTAAAGTGTCTCTATTTATGGGTTGTATGTTGTGCTGCCTTTACTCCCTGCTTGTGCACACACTGGAGAGGATCCTCCATTAAGTATCATTTTTGCACAAGAAGCCTGACAAATGGAACTTGACAGAGGGATCTTAGACAAGCTGGAGGCTTGTTCAAGATATGGTTAAGCCATAAAAATTTCACTTTGTGGAAGAATCTCTCAACCCTTGAAGCTGAATCTAAATCAGAGCACCAGTAAACTAGATGGATGCAGTGTGCCAGGGGTCAAAGGGCCCATGCTGTACCTATTGCCTGAAGCTTCGCAAGGGCCTCTCAGTGAAGGGAAAACAAATGGGTCCTGTATGAGCTCTCATTAGCTCTCACTGCTCACAGCCTTGTGATTTCTTCAGCCTATGGTCCCTTGTAAAAGCCACAGGAGCTGCATCCCAACTGGGGCAGGTGTGGACCATGCTGCAGAGACTCATGGCTTGCAGAGGGCTGGTCCTGCTTTGGAGTGAGGGATCCAGATGCTTGAAATAGCTGAGATGTTGTAAGGCAGGCAGCTATTGCTCATCTCTGAACTAGCACAGCAACCTCTTTGATATGGGGGGACAGATTCTGCTCTCAGGGCAGTGTCTTTGGAGCCACCTTGGATTAACACCAGTGTAATTGGCAGCTTGTTTTGGCATGTGCATTAAATCACAGTAATGGGGAGATTTTACAGCAAGGAATGCAGGTCAGGGAGCAAACACCAAACAGAGACCCTTTAAAGGAGCTGGAGACATTGGCATCTTGGATCACTTCTTTCTCTCCTTTCATGATGCTGGGGGAGGGGGCAAAAAGAGTTGAAGTAAGGGAATTAGATCACAAAAAAGTAAATGAACTAGCAGCCCCGTTCTGGCATGATGCTGATCTCACACGTGGTGTGCCAGTAAATCCCGAGTAGCCCTGCTCACATCTGGGTGTTTCTGGGGCAGCTCTGTCTATTCAGGCCCGCTGGGGTGCTGGAGGGGGCCCGCAGCTGCCAGGGCTCTCCGGCAGCGTGCGACAGGAAAGGGAGCACTTTCTCACACGTTGGACACAAGAGGTCGATTGTGGGGATTGCTGACGGGTGACCTCCCTGTGGCACCGGTGCTGGCTCCTCTGGCACAGGCACCCACCGGAGACCTCCTGCTCTTGCATTACAATGCCCATCGCATCTGTAACGCACTGTAGCTGCTGAAGACTTAGGCACTTAAACATCTCTCTGAAGTAATTAGCTGTGTTTTTAAATTACTTACAATTTATGTAGTGCTGTAGGGGATGTGTCGGGTTGTGACAGAGAAGGGAGTGTGAAGCCTGCGGAGTGGGAAGCACAGCAGCATCTGCTATTTTTAAACGCGCCACGCAAGGTCACCTCCATGCTCTCCCTGCACCCAGCACTGGTGTCTCCCACCCACCTGCCCTTCACAGCACTTGGTGGTCTTTGACATGAAATCTTCCATTTTCTTTCATTCGTCCTTTCCCCCTGTAGCCATCAGGAGATGTCCTTGACAGCACCACGCACCTTTAAGCTAAGTAAGCAATAACACAAGAGAGGATTTGCAAGCCATCATGCCTTTTATTGAGTGCATTAAAGGCCTGGGATCAAAGGCTGGCTACTTCCAGCACTAGAAGAGTTGCAGTGGCACATTAGTAGGATTTTTTTCTCCCCTATCAGCTCAAAAAAGCTATGTAAATTTTCCATTCACCTTCTATTTTTCCCCTAGGCTCAGAGAATGAGAAAGAAGGTCCTCTGAATCCTGGCTTCTCCCATGGAAGACACTGCCCCTCACCGCTCTTGTCCTGATCCAACCTGGATCTCATGAAGCTCACTGTGGGTCTTTGTACCCAGTGCTCTGTTGGGCTGGTCCAGACCATCACTGCTCTGCCTTTTGCTTTACAACTGTGAGCATATTCAATTTCTCTTGTGCTATACAGAGAAATGTATTTCTGTTTTGGTAGATCTGTCCTGTATACAGTGATGAAGGGAGAGGGGCCCCCTTTAGAGACTCCCATTGCCCTCATGTGGCCTCTCATGGCCATCATGACCTGTGCCGGTCAACATCTCTGTATTTCACCTCTTCTGCTGGATATGCCCCCAATACTTGGTATTGCACTTGTCTTTCCATAACTGTATCCCGTTGATGCCCAAAATCATTAACTGCCAGTATGCCCTTTTCCCCTTCAGCCGGTTGCAGGCGGGTTCCCAGTTCCCAGCAGCAGCTCTTGCTGTTAATCCACAAACTATAACCTTTACATCAGGTACTGTTCAACATAATTAGATTTCTATTACATGATGTTCTTTCCTGCGGTTAAACAAGACTCGCTTTACTTAAACAGTGAGCCCCAGGTGAGGTTTAATTGTAACCTTAGTGTTAAAGCTCTGTACTTGCACGCCGTTCTCTCAAAGCCTCCGGTCCAAAACACCATCGCTTGTACTTATCTTGACATGACATATTAGCAATTATCCATAGCTCTCTGGCAGCAAGACCCAGCCTCGTCCTGCAGGACATCAGCTGCCTCCCAAGGACTCACTCTTTCCATGAAGAGAAGAATAAAACCAGAATGGCTCCAAGTCAGGTCACCCTACCTGCACTGGGAGTGGAAAACAAAGGCACAATAGACCAAACAAGGTCATTAGACACAATTTGATCCAATTATACATCTAAGACCAGGGCTCTTTGTGCGATGATTTTTATTTTGTGTTGAGAAGGAGTGAAAGCAGCCTCATGCATAATGGAGCAGTGCTGGGTGCTGAAACACATCCCCTCTCACATAAAACAGCAGTAATGCCTCCTGAATCCACCTGTACCTTTTCTGTGTGTTCATTTACCCCCCACTCTCACCGCTGCCATTCCCTGCAGTTAAAAAATGTTGGTATGCAGGAAAAGCTTCCTCTGGCTGCAGCCATCCCCCCTCCCTGAGCCCAGTGGCTGCTTTGATGCCACAAGAGCATGACAGTAAGAGAAGTGCCTGGGGAAGTGAATCAATAGGGCAGGCCTGCCAGCTGCAGGGTGAGGACGGGGTAAATTGCTGGAAGAAACTTTCCCAGCCACCAGAGGAGTTGGAAGAACAATGCAGAGAAGAGGATGTGAGGCACTTCCCGCCACTGGCCAGCCCTGCGCCAAGGAGCACCGCAGCCTCCAGCTCTATCTTTGTACCCCTGTCATTGTCTGGAGGCGGCTTTTGCTGTTTGCTGTGGGTTTCTATACTCGTCGTTTCTTTCAGCTCTCTCTGAGAGATCTAATTGTTGCAGCAGAAAAGGGAACTGTGTCCCCTGGCCCTTCTGGCTGACACGTACCCAGCCTGTCCAAGACAGGTTTCTGGGCCAGACTGGAGGTGTGCTGGTTTTTCCCTAATATCTTCCTGGAAGAGCAGTGCTGATGTTTTTCTTTTTTCCTTTTCCCATTCTTCTTTCCCAGTCACTGAGAGATGGAGAGAGTGGACTTCTTGTTTGCTCAGCTCTCCCATGGCCTCTGTCTGTTACCAGCCACTCGGGTCTCTCTGTCTGGATCCTGCAGAGCTGCTTCTCTCTATAATACTCGTGTCTTTTGAAAGTGAAAAAAAATACCCCAACCAAACAACCCAGCCCTGTGATTTTCCTTCCTGCTATCAGGAAACAGGTTTGTTTGTTTTTTAATGAATGCAAAAGAATGCAGATAGTGGTGAGGAAAAGCTTGGGCAATGAGTTCAGCACTTCTTTATTTAGGCTCCTCCACGTATATCAGCTGAGCCCAGCAGGCAGCAAAGCAAGAGCTGGATGTTATTTCAGGAAAGGCCTGGTCTTTCATGCTTGAGACAGAGTAATGTCCCTGGAGGGAGACTCTTGGTTCCTGTTGTGCATGGGTGATTTGAGCGGAAAAAGGACAAGGAATTCCAGCAATGCTGTTTTTCTTCTCTGTCTTCCAGGCTTTGCACAGCAGGTGTCCCTAGGGCTGCCCGCTGCCACTGAGACAAGTCAGAGGGGACTCATGCCTGTAGTTCTGCCTGGCCTGGCTTTTCCCATTGCTCTGGTGTTCGGCATCTACAGCTGTATAAGGCTGGAGACACAACAGGCACATCCACAGCATGATGTGGGAGGTGAACGGTGCACAGCAGTGCTGGGGACTTTGCCACTTACAGCATTTGAGCAAGGCAGCCGTGGTAGGTGGCATAGGCTGAACACTAATAACAGATTATTTCCAGCTGCCTGCTTGCTGGAAACAGAGGACTGAAATCACAGTCACACTGATGTCAGCACCAAAAAGGAAAAAAACCCAGCAATACGGCACATTAGGCACAATGTTTTTGACTTGCTGCTTGGCACTCCATGCTAGTTTTAGGTGTTTCTATCTTACTGAAAGTCAAAGTTCAGTCTTGAAGTATCACTGCAGCATGAAAAGTAGAAGTGCATCACACAGAGAAAGCTGCTTAGACTTACAGTTTTATTCAAACTACATACATATTTTGGCCATGGCTCTTTGCTGAATTCAGCACAGATTCAGGTTTGGTCAGCCTGAAACTGCATTTTTCTGTGCATTAAATAGTCATTGCACTTTCTTACCTGTGTCTAGCCGTGATATGTGTGAACCACATCTTCGCAACACCTTGGTAGTTAAAGGCACATCTGTTCTTTGGGATCTAAGCAACTTTGAAATAGGTCACCTCTACTTCCAAATCCAATATTCATTTGCCTGTGGTGAGTGTATTTCTTTCTCAGTCACATAGGATTTTGGCTTCTTCCAAAGTATGTCTTTTGTAGCAGATTTTTATGCAGATTTTTATGCAAGAACTTATTACTAGGTTGTGTCCTATTGATGCAGAGAAATCTTTCATGCAATTTGCATCCCATTAACAGCTTCATAAGAGACAATCCTGATTCTAATGGCTCTGCACAATAAGCCAATAAAGCCAAATATGGAAGGGATTATAGAGCACATTGCTGTTATATCCACAAAATAGCTTGTACGTTCAAAGGGGAGGCATCGACTCCTTTGACACCTAAAGTTAGTCCTTGGAGTTACTACTGCTGGTATTTTTCAGCGGTGCTTTAACTGTCTTTTATCTCCTGTTGGTTGTCCTCTCCATTTTCTTCTGTTTTCAAAACCGAAGAAGATCCAGCACTGCAACAACACCGCTGCTGTTACATCATTTCTGTAGCTGTGGAATAACAGCAGGGGCTGCCCTGGGGCACATACAGGCGCTAGCAAGCGCCACTGCCACTGACACCTACCTGTAGGCATATTTACACCCTATGCTTTCCTTGCAGGAAAGGCTGGGTGTCTGCACTGCACCTTATGGATCTGCTGCCCATCTTTGATGGTGCTGGCTCAATGTAGGTTGGTGGGCAGACTTACCAGCTGTGGAGGATGAATAGCTGTTCTCCGGTGTCAGAGTTTCAGTCCTTAGCCTTGGGGATGTTTTTATTGAGTTTCGTGAACATGAGATTGGAAGTGAAGGGCAGACATTAGAAGCTGTCCTCCTGCTGCTGCCAGAGATCCTACAGCTCTTCAGAGGGATGAGAGAGGATGCCTGCTCTTGAAAACAGCTCAGGGCAGTGGGGAGGTTTCTGCTCCCATCCCTCAGGCAGCACATTTGTACACTGTTTCCTACTAGGGTTAGAGAACTATTGCTGTGATGGGTGAGGTGGTGGAGGGACAAGGCTAGTGGGAAGATGGCTCGGAGGAGAGAAGGAGCATGGTGGGACTAGCCTACACCTGACTTTTCCCTCCCTCCACCAGCTCCCTCCTGGTCTA
Organism: Loriculus beryllinus; assembly: GCA_039877255.1. Classification (NCBI taxonomy): domain Eukaryota; kingdom Metazoa; phylum Chordata; class Aves; order Psittaciformes; family Psittacidae; genus Loriculus; species Loriculus beryllinus. The sequence continues at coordinate 117,308 of JBCJKH010048629.1, forward strand.
CTCCTGCTTCATATAGGAACAGCAGCCATAGGTCAGCCCAGCCATCTGGCTCCCTTGAGCCCCTCTCCTTTCCTTCAGGACACAGCCTGAAGTTCTCATACACATCCAAGTAATTTTCCAGGCTCCTGGGAAATACATGCAAGGGCACTTGAACTGTGGCAATGAACTGTGAATGTGAATGAAGTGTGGCAGTCTTGAACTGTGGCAATGCCCAGACCACATTCCCTCCCAGTGCACATGTAATGCTCTGTGTGCTGTTAACTACCTCAAGGTTTTCACATGCTCGGTTGCCCAACAGAGACAGTTTCTTCCGCCTGCAACAAACCATACTCAAAAGAGTTTTTTACCTTCTTTGGTCACGTTCATACATGCTCTTCTTTTGTTTCAATTGCTTGGTCATTATATGGGCTTCATCATACTTTGTTTGCACATCATGGCCTGCATTTTCAGCTTCATGGTCATCAATGTCGTCTTCAGGCCTCCATTTGGTTTAGAGGTGGCTCATAAATGCAACACGCTGGTGGAGCCAACCATGCAAACAGGTGCTGAGCAAGCAGTGGGAGGGATCCAGAAACACAGCAGTGATGAGCTGCACATTGTCCCCAGCAAGCTCAGTGTAACCTTCCCCATTACAAGGTCCCCTCTCCACTGCCCCCAGCCAGCTTGTGATGCTGCCCTCACGTTTCAGCCACCCCTTGCCCCTTGGTGCTCAGGCACATGTGTACGGTGGGCTCACCCTCTTGAGCTGCTGTGGATGGAGCAAACCTGGTGTTGGCAGGACATGGCCAGCTGAGGATTTTAGCACGGGATGCAAAACACTGAACAGGGATCATTCTCCTTCTTGAGACCCATAGGGTGCACTGACTGAACTTGGAGGTGTCAGGAGCTGGATCCCTGTTTCAGGTCTGCATTAGGGGCTGAGTTGGCCCAGCTGTGATGTCTCTTGATTCATAGTCTGACGTATTCTGGCCTCGTGTCTCCACATGACGTGGCTTCAAGTTGAATGCACACCCTTTTTGGGTGCACAGCTGGCTGCCTTGGGGCTGGCCTGGGCTCAGGAGGGTGCGTGGTTGTGGATCAGCCTGAGGAGCTGGTCTTAGTCACCTTCCAGGGAATAGGATGTCTGGGAGCCACATCTGCTCCTCTCAAGATGCAGTTTTCATTGCCACAGGATTTTGCACTAACCCAAGCTTTTGTGCTTCTTAAATTTCTAGCATCTGTAGGGTATAACTTTATCAAACACTAAAACAGACAGTTCAGCCAGCTTCAGTATGTCCCTCCCTTGTTTCCTTTCCCTTTTCCTTCACAATTAGAATTTCATTTCCTCTGGACTGTATATCTGTTTTACCCTCTAACTTTTTTTTCTTCTTTTCAACTCTATCCTGGTGATGCCTAACGAAGATCAGGATCTGATTAGGCCCAGCCAACACAAATGGTCTCCAAAGAGGCTGACTATAAAGTCCCTTTTATTTTTTTTAAGTTTCTGCTTTCATTACTTTTTCCACCACTTTTTTCTCCATTCTTTTTCTGGATATCTTTTCCCTTCCTTCTCTGGAGCTTTTAGCTCCTTCCCCCCCCACTCCCCCCCCCCCCATCTCTCATTCATGGCTTCCATTTCCCTAATTTTCCACTTTCTACATCCCAGGTAGCCTCTAAAGCCACCTCTTCCCTTCTGTGCTCTTCATCATGCATTTGTACCCCTTTGTTGGCTCTGCCAGCATCTCCATGCCCCAGCAGTATGCAGGCAGTAGGGCTAAGCATAGTGGTCCATTCTCTTTCAGTCTCATGGCAGAGGTGAGGCATCCTTTCCTTTCATCTCTATGTGCAGAGGTACAGAAGCCCACTGGGGTCTTCTGCCTCTACACACTGGAGCAGATGCCCACAGGAATTGCTCCCAACTTCCCTCACAGGCTGGTGAGCAACATGTCAAGATTTCCTCCATCCTAAGATCATGGGACTAAGGAGCTGGGAGGAACAGACTCACTGAAACCTTTCTTTTTTTCCCTTTTTGTTAGCAGCCCCAGAGGAATACAAAAGCCTATCCTGGGAAGGCTTTGGTTGGAGCAGCCAGTGAGTTGAAGGGCTGGCTGATCTTGGTCTCCAAGGGGAGATAGAGATGCCCAAGCCAAACTGCAATGCAGCAAGCAACCCATATGTGGGACATTGCATTTCTCACAGCCCAAGACGTCATCCACTGAATGTGGCCTGGCCCCTGCAAGGTCAATGTGGAGAGAAGAGCAGGCACCCACACGGCTGTGTGGTGGCCCCACTTTGCTCAGCAGAGTTAGTGGGCACAGAGCCAGCATTCATCCTCAGAAGCTCTTCCAACGCTGGGCCAGCATCCATGGATTTTGCCTTAATCAACACATGCCTTTGAGGGTTGCCCTTGGTAAAGAATACTTCAGCAAAAGGATTATTTTCATTACAGCTAGCATACAGTTTTCCAAACACTCCGTACTGTTTGGCTTTATGCTTCTGACCACAACACTTCCAAGTCAAACGTTGCGCTCTTCAGTATAACTTCCTTTAGCTATGATTTTATTTCTTTGGGGGCTTCTGCTAGTCTTCTCTAACATTCTCCACCATGGCATTGCAATGCCTGCTCTGACCCTGGGGGCTTTTATATTTGCTGGCTGCAGTAAGGGCTGATCAGCACACACAGACATCGTCGGAGCCTTTGAGGCAGCTTTCTTGGAGTTTTCAGGCAGGTTATGCAGCTTTTATCATTCAGGACATTGTGTGCAGATGCCTTCATACTTTGGGGAGCAGAGAGCTGTGGGACTGCTGTTGGTTACAAGACAAGCTGATGTGGCCTCAACAGGTCGTGTTTCTGTTTGCAATGTCACTTCCTATTGAGCTTGCAACGGAGATGACTGTTTGCACTGTCATAGCATTTCTTCTGCGGGAACTTCCTGACAGTGGATCTGCAGCAGTTCCTGCAGGGCACATCGCCCCACAACCCAGGCGCTTGCTAGGAGCTGACCCACAGGCACTCCCCTTCCTTCTCCAGGCCCTTGCTCCATGTATACGATGCCATCAGTGGAAACTGTGAGCCTGTTGTGCTCCTGGAGATGGCTCTCTGTTGCCTGCCCTGGCTTTCCTGCCTGAGCTCTTCATCTGCAGATGGTGTGGTACCCAAGGGACTGCCGGCTCCAATCACTGCAGACCTTCCCACGATCGCCTGGGATGGGCTGATGAACAGGTCCCCCTAGCACAGGTCCAAACCCAGCTCTTTCTGTGAAGCCCTGAAAATGTATGAGTGCTAATAGGAACAACAGTTGTCAATGAAATCACAAGCCATATCTTATTCTGTATTTCAAATTAAGCTGTGAAGAATGAGTACACAGATATGGCTGAAGGGTGCCCCTGAAGATGGTGGAAATTTTGCCCCTTCTTGCAGGAAGAGCAAAGGTCCTTGATGCTGTTCAGCCATATGTTGCTCTCTGATACATTGCCCAAAATTCACAAAGGGAATAACTGATACTACTGATTTCTTTAATTAATGCTGCAAAGGAAAATCAACTATTTCCTGTGCACAATATTTAACATTCTGCCCACCTGTGTGATCTGTAGCTAGTGTCCATCTGTGGCATCTCTGCAGCTGTTTCCCTGCTTTGTCATTTCCATCATAATACTTAACAGAATTCGGTGTTGTGTTTTGCTTGCAACATCATCTCAGGCAGGTCCGGTTTGAAATACTTGTCCTGTGGTCTCACATTTGCCTGTGAGATTACCCCAGACATGTCAGTTTCTAGTGGCTGCTCTTCTTGGAATTTTAAGTCCTTTTTGGGAGAGGAAGTGGGAGAGCTGAAAAGAAAGGTGAAAGGTCCTTTGTGTGTGGTTAGGCAAGTGCAACTCACACCACACAGTGACACAGACCATTATCTTTGCATGCAACTGCTCTGAGCTGCAGCACACACCGGCTTCTGCCTCCATGAATGCAGAGGGGCAGAGGGGATTCCTCTTGCCAGATAATAAATTGGGTCCTAATTTCCTTCTATGGGCCAGCCTTAAGAGACGTCCTTTGCCCATTCATGCACACACTTCTCATCCATGTCCTTGCATACCTGCTAATCTAGCTGCCTACCTGCTCAGTGCCAGCCTGGTCCTCCACTGACACAGGCATGGCGAAGGGCTAACATCAATTGGAAGACAATGGAGCTCCATTTCTAGACACTTAAGGGAAGGCAGGGAACTGCGGGTATTGGGGATAATACAGCCAAAAGAGGCATTTGAGGCAAGGATTTCTACTAAAAGCAGAAAACGGGCAGCATTTGCCACACCAGGACATTCCTTGCAGGAGACTGGAGAGGAGGTTACCATCAGGTAAAAGAGGAGAAAGAGTATGATGCTATTAATTCAGAGCCATGGTGTTGCTCAGTAAGCTGCAAGAGGTAACACGTAGCAGCAGATTCCCAAAGGCTTGCAACGAGATGCCACTTCTGTCAGTGGGACAGCACCAAGTAGGCTGCAAGCAGCTTAATACAATCATCCCATTGTATTAAGCTGACTCAATTCATGATGGTTTTATGTCTCTCCGTTGCCCTCGTTTTTCTGACCAAAGCTATTTCATCAGCTAAAGGTACAATTACCCTGTTTAGTTCAGTTGTCCTCACTGAGAAATGGGCTCCAGTGTTTGAGGTATTCACATGCAGGCTGTGAATTGAAGCCCAGATGCAGGCTGTAAGCAGCAGCTTGTCCAGTCCTGGAAATTGTTAGAAGTGGGG
>JBCJKH010048629.1:122041-165306 GCA_039877255.1 Loriculus beryllinus
GGTCACTGGCTGGCTTGACTGCTCCTGCCCAGGCCCCAAGTTGGATCAACTGACTGACGCCTTTTGCATTAGCACTCAGAAACCTCCAGCACTGGGTATTGTACTGTCTGGTCAACCTGCTTTGGAGCTTACCTATGCCTGCTCTTGGAAGGGTTCTTAACATAACTCCTTTGTTGTAATGTAAGACTGTTACTATAGTACCTCAAACAGTCTTAGAAATAGGATTATTCTCTTCCTCATTTATATATTAGATGACCACTAGTACGTCTTCATCACCTCCACACTTTGGTACGGATGATCTTATCAGTATGTTTCTTCAGTTTCAGATTGTTCACCATTTCCCACTCGACACCTTTTCTGGACCATTGCCATTACCCTCCTTTGCACTTTCTGCAGTCAAGTCAGTATCCTTGAACTGCAGTGGGCAAAACTGCACAGACAACACTCCAAATGAAGCCTTGACAGCATAGACAACAGGGGAAGAATGGTTTCCTGTCTGTCACAGACTGCGCTTCTGTTCGTACACCTCATTAGAACACTTTCATTCATTACTGCAGCACGACCATGCGCACTCATGTTGAGGTGCCACCTCTCGATCTTCTTCTGCAGAACTGCTGCCGTGCTGGTTGTTCCTTAGTTGGTCTTGTAGTCTTCAATGACACCTTAAAAAACACAGAGCTCCGCTTTCTCCCTTCCGAATGGCGCTTCTCTTCCCGTCCCTCTCCCTCATTTGTCAAGATGGTTATTCATTCTCCTCCTGTTCTCCAAAGTGCTTGTTCTTCGTGGTGTCCTGCGCTAATTTATATAAGTGTTCCCTACTGCTGGGTTGGGGCCTTTTTTATTTTTTCAAAGATATTAATGAAAATACTGTATGCTGCCAGACAGAAAGCAGATGGCTTCAGACTTCGTTTGATACGTACTGCCAGTTTGACAGTGAAGCATTTATAACTGCTCTTAGGCTGTTTTTCCAACCAGCTGTATGCTCCTCTATTAGCAGTTTCTTCTAAGCTGTGTTTCTTTACTTGGTTTACGAAATGTCAGGTGAGACGATGGCAAAAGCCTTATTAAAATCAAGATCTAAGACCTACTGTAGAAGGAAATTAGATTCATTTGATGTGATTTGTTCTTGTCAAATCTGTGCTTGCTGTTCCTCATCTGCTTGTTATGTTCTAGGTGCTGGAAGATCATCCAATTACCGCTTCCAGGAATTGAAGCTGATCTGCCTGGTCACTTGATCTTTGGCTCCTTCTGTGTGTCCCCCGCTTCATGGTAGGTGCTAGGTTTGCCTTTCCCAGTGTGCAGAAACACATCCCCCCCAACCTCTGACTTCGTGCTGATTGTGCAAAGTGGGCTTCAGCTGCTTTCCCCAGTAGGGCAGAAGGCTGTTAGGTAGGGCATATAGTTGGAATCTATCTGTATTCCAACTATACAGTTGGAATCTATCTATAAGTCAGTTGGAATACATCTGACTTAATTAGACACTGTCTAACCTCCTTGTTCTTTCTTGCAGCTGGTATTCTTACCCTCAGACTGTTTACGCTGGTTGTGTTAAATGAGGCACCTCTGAGCAAAGACTGAAGGAGAAAAGTAACAAACACTTTTGCATGTTTGGCATCATCACTCCACACCTTCTTCTCCCGGTTTAACCCACCTCTTCCTTTGGCCCTTCTGTTGCTACTAGTGCATTCACTTCACACCCACTGCTTGTTGCATCGCTTACATCTTTTTAATATTCTTCCACGCTGCTCTTTTATACTTAGTAACATGACCTACTTCCACTTTCTGTGTGCTTCCTCTGCACTCCTGAAAATAATGAAGAGCTCATTATTTAGCCAGTTGATACCTTACTCTGTTCCTTTAGCACTGTGCTAAGTTGTCCCAGTACTGAGCAGCTCACAAGTAGTTCTGTACTGTATCTTTTGTCACTGTGCCTTTCATACAACTTCTTTAGAGCACTGCCAGCTCCAAACGTTCTTTCTGCCTTGGATTTGTTCCTCTGGTCTTGTGTGTACTAACACTGTGAGTTAGCTAAAGTCTGCCTCCTCAAAGTCCACTGCTTTGTTTTGTTTTGGGTTTTTTTTCAGCATCCTTTCCTAGAAGTCGTGACTGCTACCACTTCAAGGTCACTCTCACCACAGCAGCTTTTCACCTTCATCTGCAAAACCAGTTTCCTTGCATTAGTTAGAATAGCATTGTGCAGAGTAGCTAGCAAGGAAGAAGCTAGAAAGAATGGCAGCTGCAGTCAGTTCAGAGAAGGGCACAGAGAGAGTACCAGAACAGAGCTAGGCAGAGAAGCCCTGCATATTCAGCACTTAGTTGTGTCAGAAAAAATTAGTATTACCTTTCACAATTATCTGTCCCGCCTGTGAACTTGTCAGTAGTTTCCAGGAGATGAGGCTAATAGTGGTGGAAATGTTTGTGTTATTTGTGTAAATCATGAACTGTACAAGCATGTTATTAAAACACTTGTCAGTTCTGTCTGTCTCTCTTAGGACATTTTTATGGTCTTTGTTCAACAAGGGAACTTAGAATATGCGAGCTTTTGGAACTTCCACGTGTAGAAAGCATACTGACATTAAAGTGTGTTTTTAAACATGGAGACTTGGGCCAAGCAGAGCTGTTCCGTCATTGCAGCTTCAAGGAATCCTTGTGATGAGCCTGTCTCTCTAGCTTCTGAACAGCCAACCAACACACATCTGGCCTTCAAGACCAGATTAATCTTTTCCAGACAGTTTTTTCCAGTGCATGCTGTGTAACTCTTCTAGTGACATCTCATTCTAGCTGCATTAGCACCAGAAGAGCTTTCTTGTGCAGAATTCTAATCCAAGAACTTGCTTTTGGAGCCTCTTTTGCTCTCTTCTTTGCTGCCATCCCACCTGAGCTGACCCTCTTCCAGCCTGGGGCTGTCCCTGGGTGCCTGCTCTTGTGCTGTTCTGGAAAAGCTCATCTGAGTGGTCTGAAAGCAAGTTGGCTTTTGGCTGTCATCTGTAGCGCTGGCATGTAGGTACTGAGATACTTGCTGTGAGTACTGTTGGCAGCGTAGCTGGTAACTCTGCTCTAAGTTATTTTAATGACATTATTGATTTCATTACTTCACTGTAGTTTTGCCTCACTATATCAAGTCTTGGTGCTAGGGTGAACTGGCAGCTAATTAATTCAGTATAAATGATGTTTCTTCATGGTGTAGCCAGAACCACAGAGAAGTCCCAAAGATCTCATGGATGTCTGCCTAGAAGCTGGGGTGGTTTCTAAAGGAGCTGTTGACTTTATTTTAACACTCGTAAACCCCATACAATTACAACTTTATAACTGACCCATTCTTGATATAACTGTATAAAAAGAAAGCACCTTTTTGCTCTCATAGAAGAGTAATGCTGATACAATCAATAGCTGGAATCCTTGCAGGCAGTTTGATTTCTGTTCTGTATCTAGCAGTTGTTGATCTGATGGGTCCTCCAAGGGTTGTTTTTTTGAGTCATAGGAAGCTCCTTGGGATAGTGAGGAGACACTCAGACCTCAAGGAGAATAAATTAATCACAAGTGGTTGCCTGGGTGAGCCATGGCACAAAGTACTGCATTACTGTGTATTATCCTCCTCAGATGCACCTCAGAAAGCCAATTTCTCATTTAAAAGAAAAAACAAGTTCAAGAAGTGCTGTCAGAGTGCATCCTTCTTTCATGGTCTAGTGCAGAATCGATTGTCATCAGTTGCAGAACACTCCTGGTCATGCTCTTGGATTTTGGATCAGACTTCACAATGCTTCAAAAAAGCTGTGAAAAAAAGGTGGGAAGATTTGAAAGGCTTCCCCATAAAGACACAGATGGGTTATGTATTTATTTTCTAAACGCATACCTAGAGGCTTAGACAACTGGCATATTTACATCAGCCAACTGGTATTCTGGTTACAAGAAATCACACTTCTGGCAAGCAGAGAACCCCCTGAACGTACAGCTCATCTTCCCTGAAGTAAAATCAAAAGTGTCAGTGCCAGCTCATCGTTTCAAGCTTCCTAAAACAAAAACATCTATTAAAACTAACTCACCTCAGGCAAAAACATGTAGTAACAGATAGATTTTCCACTACTTCTCTGAGAATGCCCAAAACCCTGCACCTCGCCCCCACTGCTCAGATCTCCCACTGACTTTGCTGGACTGAAAGTCTCATGTGGGTCCCTGGACTGAGCATGCTATTAGCACTTCTGCAGAAGCAGCTGGAAGGACAATTTACCCTGACTCTTCCCTACCGATATTTTATTCCAGTAATTCAGTTCTTGTCCATGCTGAAGAATTAGTTTACCAAAGAGCTGACTTTGTAGGAAACTGAAGTATGCTGGAGAGAAAATGATGCCCAGTCAATAAATATATAAACAAACCAACCATTCCTGCTCCTCAGTAATGTGCGACATGAGTTCAAATTTTCATATAAGACCTTCCAAAACCAAATCTTCACTTTAGTGAGGCTTCACTTTGCTATCGCTGCTTAGAGTGAAAAGTCAGCATGGGAAAACCTAACTGAAAATGCATTTGAAAATGCTTTCTTACAAATAAGACTCGTAAAAAGCAAACTGGAATATAAACCACATTTCGCAGTAGTACTTTGCAAATTGTCTTGATTTTGGAAGGATGCAGAGTGCATGCTAGGATCAGCTGCCTGCATAAAGTGTTTTGTAATAAATGGCATTGCATTTTTCATCCCCGGCACAATCTCCAGCCATACAGTACTTTCATTTATCACCAGAGTGCTCAGCAGCAACGAGAGTTGAAGTGAGAAAGGAAACAGCTTCAAGAACATGGCAGGAATCCCGTAAAGTTACAGAAGCAGAATGGGAAAAGGTACTTTAAGAGTACAGGTGGTTTGTGTAAATTATTGAACATTTCAAATGTTTTCCCTTGGTAATTTTAATCACGTTGTGAAATAAAGTCACTCATGCTTTTGTGAAACACTTGATTTATTGGAAGCTTTATGCTATTAGCTGCAGCTCAGGAGCCAGCCCAGCACTCAGCGCTGGGGCAGGGCATGCCGGGTGCAGCAGCACACAGAGGCTGGCTTGGAGCCACCACTGCCAAACACCCATCACTGTAAAATCAGCAGTGATCATCAAAAACGGAACGCTGTTGCTCAGAAGGGCTGAATTTGACCCATGAATCCTATGTGGACACCAGAGACCATCCTCAGAGCCACCCCTGCCTCAGAGAGGGATGTGGTCACCTGCAGTCATGCTGCGCTGAAGGCTGTGGGTTGGTGGTTGGGTCTTCCTTTGAGCAGGAAATGAGTTGAGCAAGTCTCAGCATGAAATGTCTCTGACTCTTTCCAAAGATGCCTGCTGGGGGCTGGCCATCTCCTGGGTGTGCTGCTCCAGGACCAGGGCCATGGAGGTGCTCCCTCAGCCTCCAAGGGTACCTCCTCCTCAGGGATGTGGCCTGGGAATTAAGCTGGTTTTGAAGTATCCCACAGGAATTGTGCCTACAGAGAGCTGGAAGGGCATCTCACAGTGGTTTGTGCAAGATGAATACTGTCAGACACATAACGGTGCTTCACAGATTTGGTCCCATTTTCCTCCTTGATGATTCCATATCCTGCTGTTCTTCAAGCACTGAGTTATTTTTCCACTGTATTTGAAGATCTCTCTTATCTAAGAATAACTCGTTTATTTTGGTTGATGCCTTTTCTTACCAAAAGAAAAGTTGTTAGCTCAACTCTCATGTGGTTAGCAAATGCTATCAAATCTCACCCATAGGATACCGCAGTGAATGCAAAGGTGATTTAGACAAACAAGGGTTAGGGTAAGTAGGTGATATTTCAGTGTGTTTAATGCATTAACATAACTAATGCCCATTAGATGACTGGACCTCATTTCTGATAAGCAAGCTTTTACTTAACAAGTTTTGGCTGCAGAGATGTTGTGCAAAGGTCTTTGTAAAGACTTTGGGCAGACTGACCCCATCTCTGTGGCTGAACAGTGCTGAATGTCGTATCATGTCTGCCTAAAAGCAAGGAAGGTGCTGGATCTCTGTTCTACCTGGGCAACTTTGCTGCTGTCAGCTGTCATAGCAGGATTTTCCTTATCCATTTATTTTCTTTTTCCCTTCTAATTGACTTACCTGGACTTCCAGAAACTAAAGGCCAGATCTTTTGCTGGAAGTTCTGTCTTTGGCACTGATGATGTAGGATCTGGTCTTTAATGTTCAGTATCTGAACCACTCAGGCTGCCTGACTCCTAGTTCAGCTATTAACATGGGTTTGCAGCAGGCATAAGTGCAGTGGGCTTGTTGGGACAGCTTTTTGCCTTTTCCCTGGAACAGATTTGGCAGATCCATAGACTGAAGGATTTCCCCTTTTCCCTGCCATCATCCTCTGTACAGGGAAATCCTTCCCTTCCCTTGAACTGCCCAGTGAGGTCTGCGCTCTCCTTTCAATTCCCCAAGGGACACGGATGACAACATAAGGTGATGAAAAAGACAGCATGACGGGGCACACCTCTCTCCCAATCTACCTCCTCCCCAGACACCAAATTCCCCCTATTGGCAGTTAGTGCAATTTACCATAACACAAAGTCTGTCCCAAACACCATTAAAGATGCAGGCATCAAGCCTGAGCAGCGGGGTATGAGCAGTTTGTTTGCAGCTCACTTCCTCCTGGTCCCAGCACTTGTTGTGCAGATGATGCTCTGCCATGCCTCATTTGGGAGCTCTCAAAGTTGCATCTCTTTTTCATTAGTCTTAGCAACGTAGCTGCAGACTTACAGCAGACATTTAGAAGCTGTATGACTTTCCCTAACCGTCTGCAGCAGTTTCGAGATAAGTCATTTTAAAAAAGAATTACTTTAAATGGAGACTGCTTTAAACCAGACCTTTGTACTTCTTGTTTTTGCTTTTATCTTGGCACAGATGCTTACCCTCTCTCTAGCTCCTTTGTAGAGTTCATTATGCAAAGGAAAAGAAGCTCCACTAATGTTGTAGTTTTGTTTGGCAAGGTGAGCCACAAAACATATGCTGTGTCATGCCTTTTTATTACTGTGCAAGAATTGCCAAAGCAGCCTAAAGAAGGAATCAAGGACATGATCGTTGCAAGGAAAAGAGGAAACGGTCCAGTTTTACAACACTCAGGCTTGTAACCACTTGTGGTAGATGGTAGTTTCAGAACTGGTTTAATTTTAAACTATTTTCTCACCAACCGACAGCAGCTTCGAAGTGACTTGTGGTTAACATCACTGCCTGCTGATCCACACTGAGCCTTACTTCAGTGACATGGCAATCGAAGGCCTGCCTGTGCAGTGGGCACTGCACGGGCATGGACTGCCCCATCCTCTCCTTGTGAAAGCTGATGGCAAAGGTAAAGTCAGCCAGAGCCAAAAGAGAATGCCTCCTTGAGCAGGCACTGACATCCCTTTTCCACTGCGTGGAGGGTGGCATGTTGCACCTTATTCTGTTCATGCTCCAAGAGGAAAACCTATACTTCTCTGTCTAGACAACCTGTAATCAGGCGAGGGAAGAGCAGGCAAAGGGAACAATTAATGGGTGTGATCTCAGCTTCCTGCAGCCTGCCCTAAAAACCTCTGAGGACTTCTGCATGGGCATCCATGGAGGCGGAGAGGAGACCTCCTGCCCCAGACCTCCTCCATGCTGTGGGTGCCATGCTCCTGCTCCCTCCCCACACTGCACTTTCATTAGAAGAGGTGGATTTACATTAGACATTAGGAAGAAATTCTTTACTATGAGAGTGGTGAGACACTGGAAGATGTTGCCCAAAGACTGAATGGGGCTTTGAGGAACCTGTTCTAGGGGAAGATGTCCCTGCCCAAGGCAGCGGAATTGGAACTTGATGATCTTTAAGGACCCTTCCAACACAAACTGTAGTATGATTCTATAATCCTATGAAAGAACTTATTTGACTTAATAATAACTCAAAAGATAAACCATTTTTAACTTGGTCCCTGATGTAAGCTGCCAGGCAGCCCCATAGCAGGGGTGGACATGAGCAAGAGGTGGTTTTTGCTGTATAACAAAATATCCCATTGCAACATCTCCTGGGTGCTTCTCTTGCAACGCCTCCAAGCCTGCCTGAAACATCGGAAATGGCCTATGAAAGTGGCTATGTGGAAGGAGGCCGATGAAAACAGGGGAAGCCAAACCCAGGTAAGGCTGGTGGCTGCCCACCACAGGCCAAGGTGTGGTGGGAAAGAAGAGGAGGCTGCAGGGTGGCAGTGAAGGGCATAGCTCCCTTCACTACTTGTTCCCAGGTGCAGTGAACCTTTCAAGTGGGGAGGGGGAAGAGGAAGGACATTCATCTTACAGTGTGAAAAAGAGGTAATGAAAGTGTGGAGATGTCAGTTGCGCCCTGCATGCTGCGGAAACGCAGGGGCAGCGTCACCCTCTTCGTTAAAGCCGGGGTGTTTGTGGTGGTGTGCAGAGTGGTGACCACCCCAGAAGGAGACGTGATGGGCGACGTCTCTGAGGGTCGTACTGATCTGTCATCGCAAGCTGTCTCAGCACAAAGAGGCACTTCTATGAGCTGGGAAAACACCCAAAATGAGAACTGGAAATGTTTCCCTCTCCAGTGAGTTTGCTCTCCATTAGCATTTTCATACCTTCCCTGAAAGTAAAGGCACTTTCTTTAGGTTAGACTTCAAAGCAGTGATAACCAGCCTGGGGTGAATGCCTGCAGGAAAGGGCTGGTTAACAATAATGAGGCCTGTAAACCACAGAGATGCAGGGATTATGGAGAGATTTGAGAGGGAGAGCACAACAACATCAGTGTGCTGGGAAGGAAAGGCAGGTTTCCTCAGAGACACAAACTAAACCGTGCTGTCCCACTTGGCACCTATGACAGGTTATCTGAAGCAAGGCAGTGACACTTTACATGGCCTCTCAAAGGACAAAATGCAAAAGAAACTTTCCAACTACCACCTTTTCATAACGCAGACAAAGGGTCAGAAAGGCAGCAACCATGGTCCCCGTGGATTTAGGAAAAAAGCATCCACTGCGGAAATCTGTCACTTAAATTTAACATCCTGTTGTCTGTAATGATGCAGCTCTTTTGGGAAACTCAGCCCTGGCAGTTAAAAATAAAGCTGCACTGTAGAAACAGTGAGACAAAATCTCTGCTCTGTGCATCCAAGCTGGCATGCCTGGAGTCCAGCCACCTCAAAGTCCAGCTGCACTCAGCCTAGATCAACTCCATTCCTCACAGGAAAACTGTGATGGAACCACCTGCAAGAGCAGAACAATATCATCCACAGCATTAACCTGTGGTTGATGTGAAGTTATAGTGACATGGGACTTTCCCATGGCTGCAGAAGGCTATTTTAAACTAGAGGCAGGCACAAGACATGAGACAGCACATGGTGTCCATGTAGGGAAACTCCTTTATTAATATTCAACCCTTGGGGCTGGCCTGAGGTAGAGTTTTCTGGAGCATGCATTTAAAATGCAGACTTGCCTTTAACTCCTGAAAATGCTGCTACACCCGAAATCATTGTTGCACCTAAAATCAGGCCTCCACAGGAACCCCATTTCCTCTGAGCAGTAACTGACTTACCTTGTATGGGTGGAAGCCTTCTTGACTTCCAGTTGTCAAAGGCTGATCTCTCTGAGACAGAAAATAAAAGCAAAACCACAGAAGCTGCAGGATGCGTGGCTTAATTTTTACTGTCCAAACAGTTAACTGAACCAACCCAATGATATATAAAAAGGACCATATTTCCATACTCTTTTTCTCCTGGACATAGAGTTTAGAGGATTTGGAGGATACATGGATCTCCAGGCCACGGGGTTGGCCACTGAAGTGACACATGCCCCCATAGCCTGCATTGCTCCTGGAGCTCTGGCTGAGGCTGGAGGACTGAAGTACCCTATCCTGCAGCAGCCCGCTCTCCCGTGATCCCGGCCGGACACCGGTTTACATTGCAGGGCTGGTGCCAGAGCAGCACGGTGCAGAAGCCATGCACGGGCTGTGCAGGTTGTGCCCCAGTGGTGCGGGCAGTGCAGGCAGCTGGGGCAGGGGCTCCATCCGTGCCATGTTGTCTGCGCCTCTGACTCACAGCCTGACTCATGAGCCGGTGTGGATCAAGCTGTAATTGAAGATGCAGCCGCCCACATCTGTCCGCGCTGCTCCCCTCCTGGAGGTGGCAGAAGCGATCGCACTCTCCTCCACCTCGAACCCTGGGCCGGACGGGCTCGCTCGACCGCCCGGTGGGGGTAGGTTACAGCCAGCGAGCAGGCGAGCACGCACCTTGCAGTAATAAACCCGGCGGAGGAGGTTTCCGCACCCACTACAACGGGTGGAGAATGAGTGACCCGGCTCCTGCCACCACGGCTCTCCCCAAACCGCTGCGCAATCCCCTCGCTGGCCCTAGCGCCCGGGGAAGGTCTCTCTGCTCACCCCACACACCACAGGGCTCCTCTGGCACCTAGGACCAGGGCAGGTGTCTGCCAGACGAATGAGTCAGCGCCCCGAGGCTCACAAGCACCATCGTGCTTGGCATCTGCATTGCCTTGGAAAATTATATCGGGGCTATAGAGCTAAAAAACATTTGCACTGACATACATTTACCTGAAATAGCCAATTAAACTAAATAGCTTTGATTTAAGTGAAAATCAGACAACCGGCAGTGCCCTGGGTAAGATTGATCAGGATTATTTGTGAGCTCCCGCTCGTATTTCTGTTGGAAAAGCCAAAATTATGTACCATGTGCCTATGCTGGCTCTTGGGGTTTTTTTTCTTGCTGGCATTAAAACACCCGTTGGAAGACAGGCTGTGCCTTATCCAGCATAAAGGCAGCCAGTACAGCGTTAACTCGTCAACAACCTCTGAGCAAATGGAAGCACGCATTTGCACGGGATCAGCACTTTGCACCAGGAAGCCACCGTGTTTGTGATACTTCACTGGAAGCCATAAACCCAGATTTCTTTTCCTTCTAACAGCAGCCCACGTGTGCAAAGCTTTAACTAAAATGGTTTAACCTCGGCCCTTTCATTACAGCAGCACAACCCCTTCGCAAAGGCCAGGCCTTAGCTTTGGGTTAGTCATTGCTTTTGGTTTACACTTCACAATTTTATTTGATGTGGGAGCAGATAAGCAATGCATCTGCTCCATCATATTTCCCCAGCGTCTCTCCCTTTGTTCTTTTTGCCTTTTATCCGGCTTCTGCAGGAGAAGCAACCAGTCGCTAGCATTTAGCAGTGCCCTTACCATACACTGATGTTAATTCCCTCGCTCTGAATTAATTTCCCCTTTGTCTGCCTGCACTAGAAGGGTTGTGGAATTTGCAACCGTTTCTCCTGAAATGAGAAATGGGAAGAAAGAAACCCCACAGCCATGCATGTGGTAGCCCTGGCATTCCCACCCCATTCCCCTCCCTGCTTGCAGCTCTCTCGCATTCAGGTTTGGGGTGTGCATGCTGAGTCACTGCCTGGGGTTAACACGCTCTAGCCTTGCAACAGCAAACACCCATTAGTGGAACAAAAGCGATGTTGACAGTTAGCAGTGCGTAGCTAACTCTGATTAAAGGCCAGCTTGTGTCTTTGGGGAAGAGGGATGGAGCAGGGAAACAGGGGCGGGTGCCCAGGGGAGCCTCAGCGCTCTTCTGGCAGACTCAGCCAGAATTGGCCCTGCAGGTGCTGTGGGGCAGACCCTGCCCTGCCCTGCCCCACATGGACTGAGGGCCAGCCCGTCCTGTGGGTGCATGGCAGCTTCCCTGGCCCTTGCAGAGTTCCTATGGCATGTAGGTCTGGTGCCTCCAGGAGCAGCCCTGGGCTAGGTCTGAGCGGGGCAGGAGGGGGCAGGCAGATCGAGAGATGCTCCTGCTCATGCCATGCACAGCAAGTCTGCCAGCTGGGACACACATTTGCTCACTGGGGTAGCGTGCTTGTAAAAGGAGCTGCTACAGGCATGAATATTTACATTTCCTTCCAATGGATATCAAGCCAAATTCCACATCTCGATTCCAGAGTGAATCAGGATGGTCAGACACACTGGTTCAGAGAACAGAAATGTGGAGGTAAGGCCAAACACGAATGCCTCCCTCCAGAGGGAATGGAGTGCCTGGCTGCCTTTCTAGCAATCAATTCAGCAGAATGAGAGGCAGGAATGGCAGCCCTGCAGGTTACTGGGGCCTTTTAAATCTTTGCTTGGAGGTCTCACCCGGCAAAGCTTTTCCTGAGTTCAGCAAGTGCCTGGTGAGCAGACACCCTGTGACTCATCTGCCAAACTCCTCTGCTGGAGTAATGCCGCTTGTCTCTGTGAAATACTGCTATTCCCCTGGGAACACGTGCTCTGAGCATGGGGCAGGAAGGAAAGAGGCAGCCAGACCATCCCACCTTCTGGCATCTGCTTAAAAAAGTGCAGGGAGGTGTGTTTACATTCCCTTCTCTTTTTCTTCTTGGCTGCCTAGGCTTGTCCTGGGCCCTATTTGGATGGCTGGGTAGTATATCCTTGGATAAAGGTCACTGTATCCTAGTGTGGTCCTCCAGCATGGCCCAGCACCTCCATCCTGACTACTGGACTGCTGCATCTGGCCTGTCAAAGTACTTCCACACCAGTGCTGGCTTTCCAGAGCAACCTGCTCCCACTACAGTTTGCTCTGGTTTGCCCAAGCCGGGCAGCCCCTGTAGAAGGCAGCAGAAACATGAAATCCAGCCAGGCTGCAGCAAGCCATCCGCAACACCTGATCTGATGCCTGGAGAAATGTGTCCTAACCCTGCTCCTTACTGGCACCCATGTGAGCTAATCCTTCCTGGTGCATTCCCAACCCTCCCTTTTCCTTCCTTGGGAAAGCTTCTTACCCCACAGCGTTGTCACCAGGTGGCTGAGCTGACACCCATGGGGAGACTGGGACAGTCACCACTGGCCTGAGCTGGGCTTTTGGTCTGCATGGGCAGGCCAACACCAGGGGCTGCCTGGCTCACACCTCAGGAACTTCCTCTGCAACCTAACAGGTGCTCACAGCACAGAAACAGAAAGCAAAGCAGAAAAGGAGACGGCTGCAGGAAAGCATGTTGGAGGGCTACTGCTAGCTACTATCTCTGCTGGGGCTCCCCTTCATGTCAGGACTTACCTCTACTGCTTTTGGCAGCCTCCTCAGGCTGCCTCTCTAGCAAGAAAGCAAGCGGAGATTACTGGGGATATTACTGCACGATGGGAAAAGCAGCTAAAATAGTGTCTGGGTGTGATGCTGAAGAAGCCGTCTTCCTACGGTGTCCTTAACACCAATACTCTTACAGAAAATGAATCAGCCCTCTTCGGGCTTTTTTCCAGAGGCCCCTCTGACTAATTCTGCCCAAAACAGGCAGGCTGACCCTGCACAATGGTGTGACAGTGGCAGACAGGACTTGCTCACGTTTGGGTGGAGGCAGGGAAAAACTGTTCTACAGGCCTGCCCAAAAAAATCCTCAGGCTGCCTCTGCCAAAAACCACACCAAACATATGGCAAATGAAATCGCTGGCAGGGAGCTGGCTTGGAAGGCAGGAGTGTTTCAGCACTGTGGACTGCTCGTTAGCTGGCCTGAATTGTATTTACATCGCTTTAAGCATCTCCATATTTAAAGAAGAGAAGGCAAAGAGGAGGGCAGTGACAATTTTCTGTGTGTGCTTTTGATGCTTTCCCATGCATGCTATTTTTGTGATGATGTTAGCATAGTCTCAGCGCTTGTCCCATCCCACAGTTAAGAGGAACATGGCAGAAGATATCTTCTCCTCGTATGGCAACAGACTTCCGTGGAAAAGCAAACAGAAGGGTTTTCTCTCTCAGAACAGGAGCTCTGCCGATTTCACCATATGAGTGTCCTGTACATTTTGCAGAGATGATGAAATCATGTACAGATGGGATCCATCTTAACAAAGGCTTTTATTCACAGAGCAGGTTTCTCTGCCGTACATGTTGGGCCACATTCCAGCTTGCATAGCCATATCAACCAAATGCATCCATAGAGCCAGACAAATTTCCAAGCAGATTCCAAAGGAGATGCTTTGCCCCTGCTGTTGTGAGCAGCGTGACTTCCTTGTGCAGCACTGTGGCCCCCATGGAATCTGAGGCTTGGAGTCGTGGCAATAAACATGTCTTTCCTCACACGGCATTCTTCACAAGGACTTAAATACCCCATTCCATCTCCATGGCACTGCCAGATGCTGTGGAGAAAGCATGGCAGAGCAGCAAGACCCTAAGAGCAAGCATCTTGAGGTGCTTGGTGTCTTCAGAGATTTGGGAGGCAGACGTAGCAATAGGTGCGGTGGCTACAGTCATAGAAAGAGGATGAAAATAGAGCAGGCAAACAGCAGTGCCTTTTCTTGAGTTTGGGGTGTCATTTTTCCTCCTGGAACTGGACTAGTGGAGTGCCAGGGGAGAGCTTGCCTCCACATCCATGAGCAGCTTTCCACCACCTTTTGTGTGCTGCAGCTTGTGAGCTCAACCTTTCTCCAGCCCTATCCCCTCTCATAACTCCTCCCATGCATCTGTAGGCCATGGCATCCTGATCCTACGTTGCACTGGCAAGGGGCTTTTGTAAGAGAGGGCAGGGAAGCAGACACCTCAAAGCTGCTGCTCTGCTCTTGCTACAGCGTCTGACTCTATGCACACACCTTTCCAGGGCTGAGCAATCACATAAGCCGATGGGATGACCAAACCCCAGATAATCTGTTTGTTTAACAACCTGATCTGGACATTAAAAATGGAAGGCTGATCAAAGCTGCAGAGCAAACTTTTGGGCACAATCCAGCAGTATGCATCAATGAACTCTTCCCCCTGCCTTTCTTTTTTGCCATACATTCAGCACTCAGTCAGTAGTGCCTTAAAACATCTTGCTAGCTGCCCACGCTCAAAAGAAGAGCAGCAACAATAACAAAAGGAAATATATAGAGGGATGACTTAAGCGAGTTTGGAAATCGCTTCTCATATGAAACACTCCTTTAGTCACAGGCACAAGCATCAAAATTCCCTGCCTCTGATGTAAACAGCAGAAAGAAAAAGTCATCTGGAAGGACAGGATGATTCATGCTGAGGACCTGACTCGTAATATTCATCAGTGTTGAAATTGCCTCTGCAAGATGACTACATGTGAAAGCTGCACCAGCGAAATCCTGGCTTCTGCCACGAGAAGTATCATTAATGGCAAAGCGGTGTGGTGCGATTCCAGTGCCACAACCCTTGCTCGGGTGAGTAATCATAAGTCATCCGACCAGTCCCAGCTAAAACAGCAGTGTCATTCAGGTAAGACTGCTTTACGTAAGGGCAGCAGCAGCAGGCTGGAGCGCTCTTAGGCTTTGAAGCCCTTTTCTATAGCAAAACAGAAGGTTTCTTCTCAGTCTTGCAAGAACTCCTTCCTTACAAAGATGCTGCTCAAGTTGAGCACTTGAAGAAGACTGGAAAATTTGGCCAGTCTCCCTTTATGTTAATCACCCTAACTCAAATGGTAACAGGGCAGAAAAGGCTGTGCTGACTTTATGCATTGTTAGGAGACACTTTCCCCTGCATATCTGAATCTGTTTACTTAATCTTCCAGGTCTTTACCCATGAATATTAAATTCCTTGATCACTATGCATTAGGAGTCATCTTTGTACCATCTGTTTGTGTTTGTCATCTAACCCTTGTAAATAATAAAATGTACTTTGTTCTCAAGTTCGTGGATCCTAGCAGGAGAGCAATTATCATGGAGGAGAAGTACTGTGTGAAACTATTGGCAGCAGCAGGACTTCGTTTTAGCTCCCCATCTTGCCACTTTACAGTAATGAAGCGAAAGACAGTACCTGCCCCAAAAGCTGTGCTTAGCCTCCATGGATTCCTAAAGGCCCAGAAGAGATGATAGTAAGAGTCTACACCCCTGAAAGTGATGTGGGTGCCTTAGTATATGCTTCTAAAAGAAGGCAATGGCAGAAGAGAAGGCAAGCTGCACTTCAGTTGGGTGGCCTTCTGAGCGCTGGGCATGCTCATAGGAGTGAGCTGCCCTGCTTGGTCAAAGGTATAACAGGGCTTGACTGTAATGGCTGTGGCTGTTTAATAGGGTGGTATGGGCAGCTGGCCTGGGCAAACTCTTTAAGAGGTATCAGCAGGGAAGAAACTGAGGAAAAAATGGGTAAATGAGCAGCTATACAAAGCTGATCTCAGATTTGGGAGTGCCATTAAAGGAGTGAAATAGGCACCCATCAGCTGAGAGGTAAAGTTCAGTGAAGGGTAGGCAAATATCAAGGGAAACATTGATAAAGTGAAGTTGTTACTATATAAAATGAATCCTTAGAGGGAGCTCTGCCTGAAAATTTTATTAGATCATGCAGTGAGGACAGCCCTGCCACATATTACTGAGGTTCAATTTCAACTTTATCAATACAGATAAACATGCACTTTCCCTAGGAGAGCGGTGCTGTAAGAAGAAACATGGTACACAGCTGAAGACCTCTATGGACAGCAAAAGCTGGCTGGCAGACACATCTCTCAGGCACAGTGCCTTGCAGGAGCTGGTCAGAGAGATACCCTGTGGTAGACTTACGATGATTTACATCCCCTGAGGACTGGCCTCTCTGTGCTCTTGTAAAATAACCTATATGCCAAGCAACTATCGATAACCACTCAAGCTGTTGCCATCTAGTTAAAACCTAATGTACTTGGTTAAAGAAGGGATGGCTTAAAAGATTAAATGGAATCATATTATTTCTATCCAACATGTTGGTAGCAACAAATTTAGGCAAGAAAAAGGTTGCCAAATATTTGTTTTACTGGAAGAGTTATCTGGGCTTGGACAAGATACCACTTGCCACTCTGCTTGGCCTTGCAAACATCCCACACTAGGAGGTTACCTATTAAGTGATAGACAGTATATCTTGTTAATTGTTAGAGCATGATGACCTTAGACTTTGCCCAGGTATTTAATAACACCATCTGCTGTCTAGGTCTACACTACTATTATTTTCGTGAGGATTACTCTTCTTCCTTCACAAACAAGGCTGTAATAACAGTGCTAAAGGAGAGCAGAGCAGCATGGTATTTAAACCCAACTGTCCAAGTAAAACACACAGGAGGTGCAGCTCACCTAAAAAATCCCAGACACATTGCCTTCAATCTAGAAATCCCGACGTGCTGAAGGCTTAGGGGCTGTGATCAGCCTTGTGGACTGCCCTTGGGAAAAACTCCTGTGTCTTGGCTGAGAAAGGGCCTGGAGTGAAATCCACCCTTTGTACAGGCTGCTAGCTGCTTCCCTCTTTCTGTCACTGTTCCTGTTTCCTTCCCCAAAACAACAGTGATGGTCCAAAGGCCACCATCTAGGAATCCCTGTGCTTTCAGGGAGTTTTCTAATTGATAATGTGTGTTTCGCACCAAATAATCACATTTATCTGGTTTTATATCTGCATCTATTCTATTCTTGCTGACAGTGATGTGATTTTTGGCTTTGGCTTCTTAAGAGAATTTCGGGGAGGGAAGAAAACAGTGTATTTCTCTGTGCAGCTGGTGTCTTCTGATCGATGTTTCCACTGCCTTCTGCAGCCCAGGGTTTCATGTGAAGCCATTCCCGGTGCACCAGGAACCTGAGCCTACTGGATTCAGTCACAAGAGTCCTAACGACTGACATGAGTCAGTTTCTCACTCTGGAATGATGTAATTTTTGTGCAAATAGTCTTTTCTTCCTAATGAAGAAAAGCTGAAATATGGCAGCTAGTGAGCTGCCAGATGGTGGAGGAAGCATTGGAGGTGTGAGCACCAAAGTGCTCCAAAACACAAGGCAAAGTGAAAGAGCCTAGACTGTACTTTTAATTAGAAGTGCACATTTGCACTGAAGATTTTTAAACTGTTTTTCTTTTGTTGTACTGCTTATTGGGGCATGTCACTCCACTGTGTGTATGAGGGATACAACGATCGTGAATCCCTCACACTCTCCAGCTTAATTCCTGTATCAGACTTAAGAGGAGGAGTGCTTTACTTGGCACTCTGTTGCAACAGAGAGGTCAAATATGAAACCAAACATACGAATGTAATTAGGAGGGTATGTAAAATATGGGGGCTGGATGTCTTGACAGTGTCCGAAGCAGGCATGTCTTGACATGCTGTTGGTTAAAGAGGATTTAAAGTATTCCAGTCTGTCAGACGGTGTATCTGGTTACATCTGAAAAGAGTTTCTTAGTCTTTTGCTCATATGATTTTTCTCATCTTTCAGGTGTAGAAGCTTGATTCTGAAAGCCAAGCATGCCGAAACATCCGACTCTTTTTGAAGTACATGAAACAATATCTTTTTGTTACAAACGCTAGCTTTGGGAGAAGATGTGAAAAAGTCCAGAGTCTCCCTCTACTTGCCTCCTACCCATCCTGAGCCAAAGAGAGCTTTATGGATTTTTATATATGCATATAGCAGCTTGTGATTTATTTGTTGGTTGTCTTTTTTTTTGCCATTTGCAAACAGAGAAACAGGTATCTTCATATCACATGCAGTTGAGAGGGGATTCTTCTGTTGTTTCATAGATAACAAGGGAATGGCCAAAATCTATGCCAAAAGTATTTACAAAACCCTGTCTCTCCCCTTTGCCTACAATTTGCATTTTCTTTTAAACCTTTCCAAGTGAAGCAGTAGGCAAAACCCCCGGCAACTAAAAGCATGTGCAAGGATGCAGAAAGCTTTAGAATACATTTCCACACCCTGCTGACCTATTCATCAAAAAGTCTGCCAAAACACATAACTCTCAGTATAAAACAAACGCAGAAGAACCTCGCTTGCATTAGCCTACTCCTTTCTAGGTTGCGTGCCGCTGCAGGCTCTCTCAGTGGAAGGGAAGCTGATCCCATGATGTGACTTTTCTGCCATCCCTGGGAGTTTTCCCAGCTCCTTGGTGGAAGGGTGCACTGGTGAGAGCAACCCTCCTTCCGCAGTAGGTCAGGCTGGGACTCTGAGCCGAGCCAAGCAGACACGCTGGTGCTCTGGACAAGGCGGTGAGGACCTGTCAGCTGTACAGACTCCTGACCTCATGTTAAGCAGTGCTGTGCTTGATCACCCTGGGCCAGATGCCATCCTGGTGCAAATTCACTTAGCGGAGCTGCTCCCAGTAGGAATGGTGCCCGCTGTGTTCATTGGTTTCTTGAGGCCAGGGGTGGTGAGCAATACTAAGTTTAGATGTGCCTGGATCCTTCTTTTCCCAGCTCCCTCTGTTTGAAACACCATCCTGGTTCAGGAGCTTGGTGCAAACTCAGACTGAAGTTCCCACAATCCCAGAGAGTGTTTGTGGAGCCATAAATTTGACAGCAATGGCTTCAGAAGAAGCGTAGTCCCCCAAACTGAAGTAGACATGAGAGCATTTTTCTCACCTCGTACCTGCATCCCACATGCCAATTTCCCAGATTTTAATACAAATCCCCATTTTATATTCTGTTGGCACACACATATAAATGCTTGCACACACACATAGAGCATGTTTTGTACCAGTTAGAAGCTATGCCCAATGAGAATAAAGAAAAAATCATGCTGTTAGATAAATACATTTACAGCACAACTGAGCCATAAGGACATTTCCACAGAGACGAGGAGGTGCCCTGTGCAGAGGTTTCTCTACATGTTGGTGATGGAGGCAGGCTCCCCATCCCTCTCTGGATGGAGCCCAGCTTTCAACCTCCTCAGGCGCTGGTAGGGTGCGGGTTCAGCATGAGGGGCTCCTGCGGCAACTGCAAACCAATGACATTGCTGAGGTCCCTCTGCAACCACCCATCCCGACCTGCTCCCTGCCACCCCAGAGGCACCCCAGAGAACTGGGATGGGCACGGGGGCAGATTTAGCTACGCTGCAGCTATGGGTGATGCTGGGCTTGCTCCAGCAGCTGCACTGGCATGATGCAGAGGGCAGCACCGGGCAGAACTAAGCAGCCAGGGTGGCGGAGAGTGGCACCACTTCTGGTGCCAGCACCCGTTCAACATACCCACCAGGGCAGAGCCACAGCTGTACTGCACACTCTGTACTGGTAGCTCATCCAAAGCCATCTGGATCAAAGGCAGGATAAGATGGTGCCCAGGAGACCGGGGCCAACCTCCTCTCTTCAGCGTGGTGCTCTGGGGCGGTGATTTGACCTGCTATTATGTAAGATTTAACAAAAGCTCTATAACAAAACTATTTTAAGTAAGAATGTTAATTGAAGGCTGAGTCAGGCTGCAGCTAGCACAGAGATGTTTTTGAGAGGCTCATACCCTTTTTCATTTGGTCTGTATTTTTTCTACTTAATTACAATGTGTGTGGAACAGCAGTTGGCAGTAATAGTAACTGGAGAGGGAAAATGGATGGATGAAGGTGATTATCCTCTTCCCTCTGGATCAGCTATTGAAACTCATCCTGGATCTGCGATATCCAGAAGTTATTCACCTCTGAAGCTGTGAAGGGAAGTAAAGCAGAGGACTTCCTCTGACTCTTGCCCACATGTCCGCCACGGCTAGGGAGACAGCTGGAGCAGCCCCAGCAGCACTAGCTGACCATGGAGCAGAGGCAGCTGCCTGGTGCTCCTGATCATGCTGGACTGCATGTTGAAACTGCGGTGAGATGTTAGTTGAGGGACACGTGTTTGGCATCTTTCAGGTGCAATGAGTCAGCACCAAGTGGTGGCTGTGCAAGCAGTCTCTGCAGCTGACCCAGTGAGATCACCAGCAGAGCCATTCCTCGGGCATGACATGAGGACTTCAGCAGGCCCCATTATGAAGATGACTGGTCCTCAGTCCCACATCCACTCCCATTTGGAAGACTAAGTGATACACAAGTCCCAGCCTTTGGCAAGTTCCTTTAATGACTGAAATCTGGAGTAGGAGACCGAGTTTAATTGCCAGTTCCAGCACAGGTCTACTGGTTATTAATAGTGATGATGTTCTTTTATCAAGCATAAGTCAACTTACTTCCTAGCAGGCAGCTTTTCCTGAAGCTCACATGAGCAGGAGGCATGTAGGTGCCTGGAAAAGGGCTGTGTGTGGGTTTTTTGCCTGGAAGTACAAATGGACAGGATGAGGTAATGCAATATAGCTCTGCTGCTTAAGTTTACAAATGCACCATCAATGCCTAAACTTGTAAATACTGATCCTCAGCATTGCTACACAGTAGTATACTACATATATGTCAGAATGTACAAGAAGACAAAAATACCCTCTTTCACTTGTTTTTACTTAGCGTATTAGACAGCAGTGAGCAGAAAGGTAAGGTCAGGGAAGAGAAGAACATTTGCCTTTGTTCTGACTGCCCAGACTGCTCCATGAGGGTGTCCCAACAGAGGAGGGGTGCTGCTTGGGCATCTGGAGGAGAGAAAGGGAGAGGAATGAGAGGCAGTGAGTGCCAGTGGAACCAGAAACAAACTTCATTTACATTTTTCTTTGCTCAGATTTGGGCACACTTTCGTTAACTCTTGCTACATCACAAAATTGAAGTAATATATCAGAAATGCGAGCACCCTAACCATACCTCAATGTGCCTGGAACAAACCAAGGCTGCAGCCTAATGTGCCAGCTTGCAGCCTTTGCATGCCAGTGTCTGAAATTCCTCCTGAAGGAAGAGTGGTCTGTTCAAGAGACTGCTGTAGCAGCTGCACATCGCTCCATATGTTGCCGTGCTTCCCCTAAAAAGCAGCCCCCCGAGGTGGGAGGATAAAGGAGAACGGGCAAGAAGGACACCAGCGTGGTGCATCTTGCTACCCAGACAGGCGAGCACCAGCTTTTGGTAACTATAAAACCCTATCAATTGCTAGATAATCAGAGAGAGAATCCATCTCCCCTTTCTTCTCTCCTGACAAGTCTCTTTGAATTAGCCAATGTGCATGGAGGCCAAACCTATTGGCATCTGCCCCCAGCCCCTCCAGACACCCATGCCCCATGGGGAAGACAAGGCAACCACCAGGAGAATAAAAAAGTGGGATTGCAAAACCACCAGTGCTGGCTGGAAACCGGATCAGCAGCAGCAGGGACTACCTTCAGCGGCAGTCCTGTCCTGCCCCAAACCGTGGGGCTGGAAGCCACTGCGGTAGGGAGCTCTTTAAGGAGGGCAGCTCTTCTGGTGGGCTGGGAGGTGCCTTGCCAGCTGGAGCTGTCAGCAAGACAGGGTTTGCTGCTTCGGGGGACGTCTTGGCAATACAGGAACTCCCACACTGGAAACAGCTTTAATAGCTCTGGCCCAAGCTTTGAGAAGGTCTGGGCCTTGGTTCTGACTTTTATTTTGTGCGAGGACCTCGCTGCCAACTCCCCCAAACAGGGAAAAAAGTGCTTCCCACACGATTTTTCTAACCCAACTAAGAAAACCCTTAGTGCACCCTCCCTGAGGCAACTCTTCCTGCTTTGCTCAGGCACAAGAGCCCTTCAGTGCATGCAGAAAGGGAAGCTCTGCCCCTTCTTTGCAGCTAGTCAGTGCTTTGCACGCTGCACCGACATGGGCTCAGGGGGATGAGTATGACTGTTGGAGGCTTAAATAGAAGGAGTTTAAAGCCCTATGTAAGTTTTTCAACAGATGATCTGTTTCTGCTCTTACTTTGTAATGTTTCCTGTGAAGTCCTTGCCCCTGTCCAATTTTCTGAGGGTACTTGGAAGCCTGTTGACTCCCGCACTGAAGGCAGGGAGCAGAGCCGGCGCGGTGTCATGGAGGGGTCACGGCTTCCCAGGCTTCCTGTTTATTTTGGGAAGGGGTCACCCGGCCAGCCGGCCGCTCTGCCTGCACCCCAGGAAGTCCCCAGCCACCGCATTCCTGCCCTCCTCGCCCACGGCCACAGACAATTGCTGACTGTAGCTCGCAATGCAGAGCACCAAGGCAGGGTGTAAATGGGATAACCCGACATGCCTATTTACCCAGCCTGGGGATAAGGGGAGGAAGCTTTTCCACATCAATTGCCCTTTCTTCTGGCATCTGGAAGTCTCCCTCTGAAGTTTTTATTTCTCTTTGGAGGGTAATAACCTCTGAATTTCTCAAGTTTCCATGATGTTTTCCTCTCTGCTTTTTTTCTACTGCTATTAGAAAAGAGGGTGTAAAGTCAACTGCTCAGTTAAAACCAGAATTGTTTCCTTTTTTAAAGAAAGCATGCAGGTTTTGCTTCAAACCGCCTAGGTTAGAGCCCACCAATGGAGCAGAAGCTATAGCACCCAACCTGTAAGTAACTCTGCCCAAACTTTCCAGAGCAAAAAATCATAGCAGAATAGCAGCACACAGAGCATCTCCGTATTTTGGGAGATACCTGTGAACTAAAGGCATACCAGTGTCCTGCTGCTGTTTCCTGTTCAAGGCAGGCTCTGCTTAGGTGCCTGACAGCTCTTCAGAAACCTACACCAAACACCATGGTTCAAAATGATGGTCTTCAAGGAGTTAATAAAAGGCCCCAATGTAGAGCAAAAAGCAGACCCTGGGCAGCTGCTCAGGTCCCTCTTAATCCTCCAGCACGCCCTGCCTTGCAAGGAGCAAGTGTGGTGACCCGTCTCCGGCCTCAGAGCAGTATTTTCTGCCACTGCCTCTGTCAGCTCCTGCCATCAGCAGTCTGGTGCAGCCTGCAGGGCAGGGCAGCCATCAGCACACCACTGATGAGCAGCTCTTGGGGAAGCATGCTGTTGTCCTGTGAGCACGTAAGTGCACATGGCTTTACCTTCATAGTGATGTCCCTGTGAATAAAGTTATAAGTGGTTGTAAACAGCTGCAGGATCAGTGGCTTACTGTGAGCCTGTCCAAAACATATTTATGTCAACAGGCTGGGCCTGATGATACTCTTGTTTGCATCAGTATCTCCTTTTTTCCTTCTATAGTACTAAATAAAACACTGCTGGATGAGGATCGTTCTTCAAGATTTTTCTCCTT
Organism: Loriculus beryllinus; assembly: GCA_039877255.1. Taxonomy (NCBI): domain Eukaryota; kingdom Metazoa; phylum Chordata; class Aves; order Psittaciformes; family Psittacidae; genus Loriculus; species Loriculus beryllinus. Next base: position 145,800 of record JBCJKH010048629.1, read on the forward strand.
CTAGTGTGCCATGAGCCTGGCATCAACACGAGAACAGGACAGCACCTGAACTGGTCTTTGAATGGTACATGTCAAAACTCATACCTCAAACTTGTGCAGGGGAGATTCACTTTCAAAATGATGATAACTCAAAATTACAATCAAGAGTTACAGTGTTTCTAAAATGGCTACCAGTAGCTCATTCTTGAAGGTAAACATGGGCAGCTGTCTACAAGCAAGATCCAGCAGTTGCTTTAGGGGCTTTTGAGCTGCTGTCAAAAATCACTTAATCTCCACCTAGGCAAGAAGCCCACTGAAACCTGGGTTCATTCAGCTTTCTGGAAAAACCACTGAAGCAACCTGCCGTCTCCCATAGGAATGAAAATGGCAGACACACCATAAAGTCAGGAGGTGCCCGGAGTAGAGGCAAGGTCCCTCTGTTCCCACCTGAGCCCTCCTCTCCTCACAGACTGTACAAACATTATACCACATATGTAACAACTGAACACCTGGCTGTGCACTGGCAGAAGCTGTAATCTGCTATCAGGTTTCTGGGAGGTGAGCTGGCAAGTATTGCTTTCAACCACAATGACACTGCTGTGGTGGGCTTACTGGCCCTGAATCACCTGCATCTGACCAAATCCAAACCTTCAAGGACTGTTCCCAGCCTCTCCCCTCTCAGTTCTGGGAAAGCAGCCTCCATAATTTGTTACAGATCAAAGGAGAGGTGGTAGCACCCTCCAGCACACTCACTTTTCCCATCTTAGCTCTGGCCATTTTGCTAGTATCCTGCAGGACTTCTGCCTCAGCAGGATGCAAATAAGACCCAAGGAGGAAGCAGTGCCTACCTGCAGGAGGATGTGGGGCAGTCTCTCAATCCGGAGGGAAAGAGGAATGCTGAGGGCAGGGAGCAGGTGAGGAGCACTGGTTTGGACCCAGAAGGAAGGGCAGGCCCCACAGAGGAAAGGTATGTATGTGAAGTACAGGCTGGGGGCACAGCTCTGGGACAAGGGGCTGTGTGCAATGGCTGCCACCAGTGCAGAGGAAATGTGGGAAGGAAAATAGGACCCTCAATGGAGGGAAGAGAGGAGAAACACAGCAAGATCTCAGTGTGGTTCATTGAAAACAGCCATAGAACACGGGGTGAGAAGGGTTTCACCATGGCATCGATGTGGGGGGATCACCTTGAACAGCTGTCATCCTCCAACCCTTCCTTCCCTCAACCATGACACTGGGCACAACCAGAAAAAGGCAAAGGCCTCCCACACTGTGCTGGGCCCCCATCCATGACAACATGGTGCTTCTTGTCACCCAGACCTGCAGACCTGCATTGCCCCCATGCTCCATCGGGTGCCCTGCTCCACTCGCTCCTCCTATCTGTAGCATTGGCATGTCATAGTGAGGGGCATTCTGTAGAGATCAGAAGCAAAGGGATGGTTTCTGTTTCAGAAAAAGGAACAAGAAACAAATGCATTATCTATTCAGTTCCTGTGGAGTTACTGCTGTAACAGTCAGCAGCTTTGAGCACTTTTTTTTGTGATTTGATACATAAACCACATTTCCTATGTAGCACTGCCACTATTATTTTTATCAGCTTTTTGACACAGAGCTCAGTAAAATGTATGGGGTTTTTGCCTTTTCCACCAGAACAAATTCAAAGGCAGCACATGCAGCAAAGCCAGAAGACAGCTCATCTCGACTTTTCCAAGCAGCTAGTTTTCATGAGAAATAAACGAAAATAAATACAGATCACATTTTCTGTCCTGCAGTTAAAAGCCTGCCACAGCTGAAAGCTTTGCTTTCTTCTTCCCCTGCAGCCTCCCTCAGCTAGCACTCCAGCTCAGCTCACGATCTGAAATGTGCAAACACAGAGTTTCTTGGCTTTCCACCAGTATATATAAATATATGTAATTTTTTCCCTCGGAGAACCTGGAGGCTAAAGCAAGAGGCCAAAGGAGTACGTGACTAAAACATCCAAACTTCCTCTTTCATAAGCCATCACATGATGAAGTGCAATTACAATTCCTGCCTTGTCCCTGCCAACTGCAGGCGCATTGCCTCACCCGAGAAACCCGGTTTCTTCCCCCTGTGTGTGAGTGTGTGTGTGTGTGTGTGAGCGTGTGTGTGTGCAGGCAGCAATCGCTGCAGCCGGCTTGGCGAGGCTCCAGCTCCAGGCTGGAGAAAGAGGGCAGTGGGTGGAAGACGAAAACAAAGATCTGTTTACTTAGCATGCAGGGATAAAGCGTCCTTCTAGCCGGGGAGGGGAGGAGGGAAGAGAAACAGCTTTAAAGGACTTTGATGCAATGCGAAAGGAGGGCTGATCGGGAAAAGAGAGACGAGGTTAACCCTTGGCTCACCGGGGACACGTCGGGGCCCCGCCGCGGCCGAGCTGTCCCCTTCGCCTTCCTCCTGTCCCGGCCGGCTGCTGTAGAGCCGTGACAGCTCCGGGGCCAGCAACCGTTGCCGCTGCCCCGACGTGCGTGGCTGGGTCGGGGGTCGGGCCCAGCTTTGTTTTGCTTGTCAAGAGCCCGGCGCCTTCAGGGCATTCAGCCGGGAGTGCGGTTGCAAAGTCACCCTGCCTGGCACGGGGGCTGGTGCTGGGAGCCACTGCCAAGACGGGGAGGACGGCGGGGCAAGGCAAAGCCTTCCTCGCCGGGGTGCACCGGCGGCCTCACCATACAGACCCCGTCCTTGCGGGCGGCGGCGAGAGCGCGGCGCCGCGGAGGGCACCGCAGCCCCGCTCCGGGCCGCGGGCAGCAGCATAGAGGCGGTGCTTCCCGCGGGGCCGGGCCGCCCAGCGCCCCGTCCGCCCCGTCGGGCGGCTGCCAGCCGTGGGGAGCCACCTCCCGCCAGCGGCTGCGGACGTCAGAGCTTCCCCGGCCCCGGCCGGCCCCCGCCTCCTGCCCGCCCTCCCCCCGTAACCTACATAACGCAGTGGGAAGGGCAGCCTGAGCGCGGCATTTGGGGGGAGTAGCCTCTGCTGTGTTTATCATTGCCGGGCGGAGGCTCGCAACCGGCCGTGCTTCCCGGGGTGCGCTCCGTGAGCGGTTACATCACCTCCCGAGCAAACGGGAAGAGCAAACACCTTCTCTTTCTCCCTGCCTTCCCTACGCCATGTGTTTCCGTGGGGATGCAGGCGGCAGATAAGCGATTGGTGGCGTGGAAGGGGAACGGGGAAAACATGTCTGCAGGTTTTTCGGCAAGGAGGCGGCGCGTGCTTACTCTGTGAATTTTGCTAATCTGCATTAGAGAGCCGCTGTTGTGTGGTTGAAAAGGACAGGAAATCTAGAACGTACTATTTCCTGTGCACAATGAAAACAGTTAAAAAAACGACGGGTAATCGTTGTATTTATTTATAATGGTGCCTCCTGCCTCGGCGGGGAGAACAAAGCCGGGCAGAGGCGGGCAGGCAGCGGCGGGCGGGCGCCGGCCCCTGCCCGGAGGTGGCCAGGCCCGTCCCCGAGGGGCACGGGGGGGCGTAGGGAACCCGCAGTCGGGGGTGCACGTCCGGGGCGCCGTGCCGTGCCCAAGGTCACCAGCCGAGCGTGGGGGGGGATAGACATACACCGAGCCCCGCAGTGCGGGAGGCGTCCCGCGCATCTCTGGGTCCGCGGGTGGCCGGTTTCGGCAAAGCCCGTCGGCGATGCAGGAAGCAGTAATAAAAACAATAATAAAACTAATGGCAGAAGCGGGGAGCCGCAGCACACCCCTCGCCTTGACCCTATCCGCTCCCACAGCCCTCCCCGAAGGCGAGACAGGGCGGGGGCTAAGCGGCCCCCCGACGGCGGCAGGAACCCCCGGTGGCGCTGCTGGGGGGCGCGGGCAGGGGCCGGGGCCGGGATCGCGGCGGCGGCGGGGCGGAGGCGGCGGTGTATATGAAGGGGCGCGGCGGCGGGGGAGCGCGGTTGTTCTGTACCGTGTGCCGTGCCGTCGGTGCCCTGCGCTCGGCCCGTTCGCGCCTCCGGTCGCTTCCTCCCCGTCACCGCCGGGTCAGCGCGGGCGGGCGCGCACAGACCTCCCCGGTGCCGCGGGGCAGGGTGTCCGGCCGGGGCCTGCCCGCGCCTCCCGCCGAGGGCTAGACTTCTCCCCGCCGCTCGCCCGCCCGCCCGCTCGCCATGGCCCGCGGGAAGGCCAAGGACGGCGACGGCAACTGGAAGAAATTCATCTGGAACTCGGAGAAGAAGGAGCTGCTGGGCCGCACCGGGGGCAGCTGGTGTGAGTGCCGGGCCGGGGGCGGCGGGGCCGGGCCAGGGAGCGGCGGCGATGCGGCGGGCGCTGCAGCACGGCCCGCGGCGCCCCGCCTCCGCCGGCTGCGGCGGGGCTGCGGCGCCCGGGGAGGGGGCCGGGGCAGGCGCGTACCCGCGGTGTGAGGGCGGGCGGTCCGTCCTTGTCCGTCCTCTCCTGGTGCCCTGTGCGGCCGGGGGACGCTGTCCGCGGAGGAGCGGCTGCAGGTGGGGCTGGGGGTGAGGCACGGTGGGTCCTCGGCCCCGGGATGGAGCCTGGGGCGGCCCGACCTTGGCGAGGGCGCCTCGTCCTTGGGTCTCCTTACCCGGCGGCTGGCCCGGACCTGGAGCATCGCCGTCGGAGAAGCCTGCCTTAGGCTTCAGGGTGGCTTGTCTTTCTTTCCATTTTCTCTGAAGAAAGGAAACTGATCTAATTTTAACTCTTCCAAAGAGAGCAGTTGGCTTTTAACGTCTCCGCAAGAAGGAAATGGCCATATGTGCATTTGTAATTAAACGTTCATGATGTATTTATTAGGCGCTGTAAAAATAGCATTTAGATCAAGAGGCTTGTAACGTTTTCTCTACGCAAATATCCAGAGTTCTAGTTGCTGCCAAGTGCAGCTAGTGCGTTGAGCCACCCTTGAGGTGTTGAATTCGGTTAGTGTTGTAACAGACCGGCTGGAGGTGCCACATCCCGAGCTCTAGCTCTGGCGGGTGGACTAGAGCAGGCTTCTGCTGTATTTTTACGTGAGCAGAATTGGGCTGTGGGTGCGCATGGATAGGTACTTGTGCTCCTGAGGCGCCAGGCAGCTGCGCAGTGCTTCAGACACAGGGGCTGTACCCGGTCCCGCCAGAGTGCCCGTACCTATCCACCTAGGACCAGTTTCCATCTACAGGCTGATGATCATATTCCTCTGTTATAAGCCTACCTGTTGCAGGAAGCTTTCTAGTTCAACCCTGGGTTGCCAGACCCTCCGTGTATTTTCTGAGACCTTGGAGTGGTTTTGACCTTTAAGGTGTCTTTGGCGTTAAGAGCATCCTGGCTGGGAACCTGATTAAATAAACTATCTCCCAGCCTTTGCCTTTTGATGTTACAAAACTCGAAGGCGTTACGCTGCAGACAACAGCATTAGTGTTTGGTTTGTTACAACAGCACCTCCTATGACCGTGCTCTGGAAAAAATTTCCACACGTCCCTGACGTCACGGCCATTTGCTTTACGCTGCCTGGATACCAAAGAGTGCTTTTAACTCCTGGAGCACCACATTACGGCACCCATCTCTGCCCTCCAACCCTGGCTACCTCCTGTGCACACGAGGAAGACAAGATGAGAGGATGGAGCTCCTTTCCGACAGCATCCCTCAGCCTCCCTGCCAATGACTATCCCTCTTCCTGCTCGCCTCTGTCTTTCGTAGACTTAAGAAGAGAACCAGAACCGCCTGCTTTCATCGGGAGGCTTCTCCAATTATGAAGTTTTTTTCATGATGGGGCTAGGGAGCAAAGAGGAATACTTCCATCTACTGCTTCGTCCCCGTCCTTTGTGGCTTGTCACTAGAAGTCCTTCAAATAAGCTGCTTTATTTTTTGTTTGTGATCAGATGAAGACAGTCTGAGATCAAGTGGGCTCTCTTTCAAGTTCTTCTTGGCCTCTGCTTGCTCCCGCAGCCTGATTAGCATATAGTTGCTTGGCATGGGCTGGCTTACCCTTCCGTGGACAGCCTGGTGATGCCTAGTACAGCATGTTACTGTGCAGTTAATCAGCTGAGATAATCCTTGTAAACTGGTAACTGATACCCAGTGTGAGCCATGCTGTGTCTCCAGGCTCTTCTCTGCTCTAACACCCCCCCCCCCCCAAGTTTATTCTAGACATCTCCCTTTAGACTGAAACTAAATTCAACCTTTCATTATGTAATTCACTTTTTAATTGATATGAGCAGTTCTGGAGTGCCTTTGCAGACACGACTGCTAAATGTGCAGTACTGGGACATGGCTGAGTACTTTCCTGCATTTGGGACGGAGCATTGGAAATAATTTGTGCCTGTATTCTGCTCCCATTATCTTTAATGGAAGTGAGGAGAGATCAGACTTTACAATTGCTTGTAAACCTGAATGAAACATTTACTGTAGACTTTCCTGGAAACAGATCTGAGGCCCAGAGCTTTGTGGAATCTGTGTCCCTTAGTACAGCTTCTTGCTGCTGGGCACTTTCTGCACTGCAAGTCTGTCGCCTATGAAAGCATGTGATGGTAGTGCAGGGTCAGCCAAGGAGTCCTTTAAAATATGGAAGAGCATGGTTTAGTACTCATGTTTTACAATCCCAAATACCAATTCATTCATTTCAGGTTTTTTTAGGGGCTTAGGCTTCCAGCCCCACAAGCAACTGGGATGATTACTTTGCATCAGGGTATAATCTTGCTGTTAAATACATGCCTCTGCAGCAGGGCTCACATCTGAATGCGGTACACTGGGCTCTTCCTTGCAAGTGGCAAAGGTTGGAAATTTTGTCCTGGAATGTGACTGCCTTGAGGGCTTGTTTTGATTCCTCTTTCTGTTTTTCTCTTGCAGTTAAGATCCTCCTCTTCTATGTCATCTTCTATGGTTGCCTAGCAGGTATATTCATTGGGACCATCCAAGTGATGTTACTCACTGTCAGTGAATTTGAGCCCAAATACCAGGATCGAGTGGCACCTCCAGGTAACTAAATAGGAGGCCCATGTTTGACTCGGTGCAGGCTGTTCTGGGGAGGTGGGTCGGTTACTCACCTCAAAAAGGAGGATGAAACAAGCATGTCGTTGCTGCAACACATATTTGTAGGGGGTGGGTATGTTCTCAGCCTTCTGTGTTAACAGTACCAGGGCTTTAAGGCAGTCCTGCTAGAATTAAAGGTTGCATCACATAAAATATCTCTCCTGTCTGAGAGGAGCTCGGACCTGGGTTGTTCTTCCCTTCCCCTGAACTGAAGCAATGGAGTGAGGCTTAAGAGGCTTCACTTGGGAATGAGCTGTATGAAAAAGGTGGATTCAGTTTTTCTTCGTAGCCACTGTGTTCCCGTGGGTAAGTGAAGGAAAAAGGTAAAACTGATAGCTTTGTCTGTGAAACTGGGGTGTGCAGGGAGAAAGGGACACTACCGATTCTGGGTGAGCCTGATGAATTGTATTATCCAACACTGACCTACACTATGATCTTGAGGAGGTGGTGGCGTTTACTACTGGGCATTTCAATTTAATGTGCCGTGGAAGGCTAAAGGTGGGTCTTCTAGCTGCTGACTCACGATCTGTCCTTAACTAGACAAAGTAAGTCTCTGCTCAGGATTGAAATGATCGCTTGGGCGCTGTCTGTAACCAGCCTGCCTTGGGCAGGGGCAAACGGAGTACCCAGCCCTTGCAGCAGGTTCCCCCCTCTGCTGCGCCATCGGATTGCCAACGCAGCCCGCGGCAGCTCAGAGCGGTGGGGGAGCTGCACAACTGCTGCTTTCCCACATTGCGGATGACCTTGAGGCTGCTTGGCACCGGGGATGGTAACGATCTGTCTCCAGTTGCTCTGTAAAACAGTTCAAAAGCTTTTAATAACGGTGGTATTTAAGTGACAATTGTGAGGCTGATGGCTTGTAGCTACAGAGGTTGGCTCCTCACAGTGTTTTACCAGCCTCACTGTCTGCAGTGCTATGCTGCAGTTACTGCCTGCTCTAACAGCACAGCAATGTTACCATCACCAAATGGTGTTATGGCTCAGCAAATAACAATCTTTTTCAGATAGTTGCTTTTCCACCAGCACTTTCCAGAGACAGAATAGAAAATGGAACTGCTGTGTCAGTGTGTGGCACTTCCTAATCTACCAGCATTCTTAAGCACTGGAGGTGGCTGCTGCTGTCTCTGCAACGGGCTCTGACATTTGCAGGAAAGACTAAGCTGTTGCTGATAGTGCCCAGAGCCGTTAGCTGCATTTGAAAAGCCAACATGGCTAATGGGGGAGTAGTTATTGTTTGAATAATGTGTTTTTCCCTGGCTGGAGCACAGTGGTCTCGCCAGATGTGAAACGAGTGAAGAAGCCCATGGATCTTGGGTCACATCCAGATAGACCTCCTGTTTAGCCTGATGTCACATAATTACTCATTCTAGGTAAACAGTTTGCTTTCTGTTTAATAGCAGTTTGGGATTCCAATTTCAAAGTGAGTCTGTAGTAGAATTTCTGTGTAAGATTTCAGCCTGCAGAGGATTTTTATTCACCTCTCAATTGCAGACTGCACCAGGTTTTGTGGGGCTTGCCCTTTTATTTTTAACGGAAAAAGGAACTGAATCTCAATGCTCTTGTAGTGTGTACTATGGAAATCAAAATGGAGGAAGAATGAAAAGGTCATCAGGGCTTTCAGGACATGTTCTGAAATCAAGGGGACCGAAATCCACTTCCTTGAATATACGACAGTAGGCAGTAAACAAGCGTTTGAACCAAGCCCTAATGAAGCAGGCACATACAACTTCAAGGAAACACTTAGTAGCACAGAGCCCTGTGCATGGCATCATGCGGCAGTGCTTTCTGCAGATGTGGACAAGCAGCAGGTGAGGTGTGGTGGAGGTTGGCTCTTAACATCCAGCCCACTTCTCACCCTGCAGCACAGCAGCCATTAGACCATGGTTGGGTGTAGGGTTTCCAAGAGGGGGATGCTGTAGTGAGCTGCTGCACTGCTGTGCTTGGGAGTCAGCAGTCCCGTACTCCCCTGCTCTGTAGGGCTCTTCCCAGTGCTACCAGCACAGCTGCTCTTCTGATAGCAAACATACGTGGGCATGTTCACCCCTGCTCTTGGTGAGCATGGAACTATTTTTGTGGTCTGGGACCCCTGCAGACCGTGAATTACATACAGTGTGGTGTACTGCAGTTCTTATTCCTGATTCTTGTGGGAAGACTCGCAAACCATGTACATCAGCAGCTTGATAGAGACCTGGGTTTTCTAGGAAGCTAGACACCCTGACTTTATTCTTCTTATAGTGCTCTGTCCTTCTTGGGCAAGTCACTGTTGTCAGCCCAAAATGTCTGGGAAAGGGGAAGCTATGCTTCTCTTCCGGGTTTGTGGGGGAAAATGCTGAAGGGTCTGCCATAATATCATTCTTGTTCTGAAATACAACAGATTTCATAACAGCAACAGAACCTACAGGATGTTTTATTGAGTTATTGACACAGATACAACATTGAAAGCCAGAAAGTGCTATTCTTATAGCCAAGTGTCATTAATATGCTAATTGGTTTCTGCATTGAGCACAACAGGAATGTGATGCAGGCCTTCAGGCCACGCTGAGGTTTGTACCTTTCCATGATAGTAGGTTTTTTTTTTTTCCTCCTCTTTTGTCTTGGGGCTGGGGAAGAGGCAGTGCAGCTCACTTTGTCCAGCCTTGCCATCGCCACAGCCCCAGCTCCACGTGTGCTGCAGGCTCGGACTCTGCTTTAAGCACAAATGAGTTACCCTACTAATAGGGAAGGATGAGGATATGGCCACTTAAACAGAGCCCACTGAGCGTTTGATAAATACCCCTCCGTTCTCCCCCTTCCCTTTCCCACCCCAATATAAATCGGGCTGTGTATCCTGCCATCTTGTGGTGTGCGTCCCGTGAAACACAGCATCCCATCGCGAGGGCTGGTGAGGGGCCAGGGTGCTTGCTGCTGCCGAAGGCTCTTCTGGAATGTCAGCTGGAAGGAAGAATCCCTGTTCAGGCTGGGGGATTTCAGGTGTCCCAGCTTCAAGTGCTGCCTCGGCAGTGAGTGTGTGTCATGGCAGAGGCTGCTCTGCTGCGTGTTCCCTGCTTGGCTTGTTTAACTTGGAGAGCAACAGGGAGGTGGCAGTAAGGGCCTGTTTTGGGGATGAGGTGTAGGGTGACTGGAAGCTTGTAAGGACATCGCTTGGTATGGAGACTTCTACAGTCTGTCATCATTTGGAGGGTGTAAATAGGAGCAGGGAAGTGATCACTCTGTTTATCTGTGTCATCCCAGGAGTGTCCAGACTGACTCTGAAACGAGATTACACTGTACTTGGAAATATGCATTGCATGATGAAGCAAGAGTGGTTTCTATGGACTTGCACAACCATTCCTAATATCAAGCCTGACTTCCCATTTCTAGTTTCTTCCTCTTCACACTCAGGACACCATTTTTCCTGAAGCATAGAATGATAAAGGCTATCTGGAAAACCTGGTTTTAAATGAACTTGAATAAATGCAGGTTTAATCTGCAGAGATGTTTTGGAAGTGGAATTGTGGCTGGAAAAACAATTGATGACTTTATCAAAAGGCAAAAAATAAAGACACGTACCTTTGTACACTTACAGAGTTGGAAAGCCAACAGAAGGTGGTGTCTGTTACCGAGTCAGCGCATCACTCATCATTTACGTGGACAGTGTCAGTCAAGTGCAGACAGGAATTGTAGCTCCCAGCAGTGACTCCTAAGAGCCAGTTGCAGGAAATTTCTATAGCAGTTAATCATTATTTTAGCAATCCGTTCCTTGATTCTTCCACCTGTGAGGAACAGCATCACCACACGACAGCGTGGTGCATCTCTGTGGTAACAGCATGAGATGCAGAACTGTGGCAAACAGGTTATAGTCTGAAGATGGGGAGAGGGTTGGGTTGTTTGACTCCTGGCTACAAAAGCACTTGAGACCTTATTTCTGTTTTCCCATGTGATTTCCTTATGAATGGCTTCTTCATGGACAAGAAGCCCTGAAGGGGCTTTTTTTCATGTCTGTAACTTACTGGAGCCACATACTCCCTTGGGTGGCTAGCAGCCCACGGTAGGTAGCACTGAAGCGGTAGTTTCAGTTCCCTAATGGGGATGAGAGGTTTCCGAGGAGTTCTGCAGGGGTCACGTCCTCCTGTTGTACCAAATCAACATGCTTCTTTTTAAATAGGATTGCTTAAGAAGGATTCGGTGATAGTGCTGCTCTGATAACAGCACTTGAGCTTTTACTTTGGATATGGGATGTACAGATGGAAAGCAAAGAAGGAAATGATAGATCTGTGTTGAGGGCTTTGAGCCCGGTCAGTTGCAGGTATGTGAGAATGGAGGTTGTCGTGGAAGCCAGTAATACGTTTTTAATCGGGATAAAACTATCTTTTCATAGCAAGTCTTTCATCTTCACAAAAATTACTTCCTTGCTTCGTAAGTGGGAAGATCGATCTCCACTTTGCTCTGTTCCTGAACAAAGGAAGTGCCTGCTGTACTAAAGCCTGGTGCAGTCTGGCTCAGCCAAGTACCTGCAAATGCTCACAGTTAGGCTGAAAGCAACCTATGGCCGCAGGCCAAGGCTGCCTGGCAGGAATGGCCGTTCTCTTGTGCTGGCTACCAGAACAGCTGCATGGAGGTGCCGCTTGCATGGGTTACTGCTCTGGTGCTGTTCTGCAAAGACCTGCAAGATAGGGAAGCTTTGCGATGGGAGTCAGTTCTCCTAGCCAAGTCACTCATCTCATGGCTGGAGGGTTGGCTTTGGGCTGTACGTATCAGGGGCCAGGCTGTCCCAACCAGAGAGTGGGGATGTTCTGTGAGGTGGCTTTTTTATACCACAGGGTGCCTGTTGCTGACCTTTCCTTTGCCACCTCTGCATGGGTGCTTTTATGCATTACCATGGATAAGAAAAAAATCAGGTAGAGAGTTCCTTCATCACAGAGGTCCTGAGCAGAGCTTAACGAGCCTGGACAAGCCTGCTTGATTCTTGTATATGTACACGTGAATGACCCGTCTGTAACTTGAACTCAGGGAAAGGCAGACCCAGGAGGGGAACCAAGGCCTGGCCTGCCTTTGCTGCAATTCCAGATAGCCACTTCAGGTGACCCTGAGCCTGCTGCTTCTTAACTGAGTGGTAACGTGAGGAGGGTTTGGCAGAATGTGTTTGAAGTCCCTTACTAAAATGGAACACAGCTTATTTTAGATACATTTATTGATAACTGTTTGTGAAGCAAGAAATCAGGTGACTGTTGAGAATCGGGCTGAAAGCCTCTACCTTTGGAGGGTAGGACATAATTCTGCTAGTGGAGTAGTAATCTACTTCTGAACTAGTAACACTCAGCCTGGTCAGTTTGTACCAGAGGGAGTCTTGAGCAGTTAAAGCTGCTTCCTGGAATAAAACTTGAAACCCCTGAGCTCCTCGCTGGATGTCTTGCAATCTTTGGCGACCAGGAACTGCGTTGAGGGGAACAAAGCTAATCTTTGTCCTAGGTTACAAATTCCAACCTGGTGGGTAATGGGGGGGAGTGGTGAGCTGGCTTGAGGAGGGACTAAGCAGAAGCACTTAAGTGGCTTTGGAAAAATCGCTGGAGTCACAAGCTCTTGTGGCTTCAGGCCAGCCAGCTAAGCTGCCTGAGTTTTGCACCAGGGGAGCTTGTTTGCAACAGGCCTGCTCCGAAAGCTGTCAGAGCAAATGCTGCTCCCCTGCTCCTTTTTCTTGTTCCTGTTAAAATGAGGATGACAGACTGAACAGGAGTTACGACCTTGATAACTGCAGTGGCCTCACAAAAGCAGCATGAGCTGCAGTTCCCATTACCTAAGTCTGAAGTGTTAGTCATGCATTGATGCGTTCAATTAAAATGTGACCTGGACATTGTGAGGAGCAACTATTTGCAACTCTCATAATGAAGAGCAAAGGGGTTAGTGATTTGCATCATCTATAGGGATTACTTGTACCTTCTCCGTGTGTTCTTTTTCTATTCATCTTCCTAAATTCCAAAGTGGGGCTAGTTGTACAGCTCACAATCTAGGAAGGTCTAAAATCTTTTCCGTAAGGTGGTATTTCCTACTCACCTACTTGGTGATGAGCTTCTGAGCTCAGAAGGCTCTTTCTGCAGTCAGAAATACCTGCTTATGGAGTGAAAAGACCAGAGAATGTGATCAGGCTGATGACTTTGCTGAGTGACAAAACATCTCCTGCCCTGCATCCTACAAGGGAAGCTACACAAGGGCAATGTGGATTACAACCAGCAGAGTGTGACTATACCTGACTCGGGGAACCTCTCCCATCTTTTATTGCAGGGGTTCACAAATGGACAGCTCTGATGTATCTCAACACACAACATGTCTTGCAGACTTCCAAGGCAGCTTACTGGGGATACCTGCGTAAGAGTAGGCAGCTGCGGGACTTTATTTCATGCTGTTAGTCTCACACACAGACAGTTTCTCTTCTGGCCTTGAGGAGGAGGCAGAAGTGGGCAGGGGACCTGTGGGTGACTGTTTTTTTGTGGGGAAAGCCTTGGCTTGTAGCTTCTCCTTTCAATATTTGTCTGCTCAGCGATGCAAACATCATGACAAATACTCTGGGCTGTTGTCAGAAAGAGGAGACAAGAGCCCATCAGAGCCTCCCCTCTAGGGAGCTTAAGCTGTTTCGTGCAAGTTCTGAGGTCTGAAAAATAGGTACTAAAATGATTCCCGTTGTTGGTATGTACTGCATTGCCCAGAGGCTGTGCAGCTCTCGGGTGTACTTAATGTTTTCTTCTTGATTTTGCTTTTCTTAGGACTGACTCAAGTCCCGCAGGTACAAAAGACAGAAATTTCCTTTACTGCCTCTGATCCCAAAAGCTTTGAGCTGTACGTGAGGAACATTGAGAAGTTCTTAAATGACTACAAGGCTGATCAACAGACTGAAAACATTATATTTGAGGAGTGTGGGGGTAAGTGTCGATTGCATCCTGCAGCTGAGGGCTCTGACTAGTGCCGCTGCGTCAGGTCCATCAGAAGCTGAGGGTGAGCAGTGGTGTTGGTCTCTGTCTCAGGCTGCGCCTTTTATTTTTTATGTTATTTATATAAATCTTATTTTTTCTTTGCCTTCATATAAATATTTACATAGCGGCATACTGGTAAACTGTCAGGCTCTGGTTTCAGTCATATGGGTGCTCATTAAATCAGTTTGGTCAGAGCAGACTTGGCCAGGGATGTATCTAGAAGCTTATTGTGGAGGCTGTTGTTGGGAATCCCCAGATTTCACTTGGAGAAAGTACCAGCTGACTGCCAGAAGCACATGGCATTGGCCTTATCCTCTCTGAAAGCCCTGGGGGTTTTACTGATGACTAAAGATAGCGTTGGTCTTCTTGATGCAATGCAGCAAAATATCTGGGAGGTACTGACTTTTAATAGATTATATGTAATACTGCAAATGGGACTATCGCTTCGTAATACATGCATGTAAAACCTGAGGGCAGCCCACTTGTCATCTGGAAGAATCCTCAATTAAAAACTGAAAGCGCTGCAGAACTTTGAGACCATGGTGGGGAGGGCTGGGCGCAGGTCTGGGGTGTCATCTGTTTGGATGAGGGGGAAATCCAGAGTACACAGTGAAGCATAAGTGTTGCTGTTCCTGACACGCAGAAGATCATGTTGCACGTGGTTGTCTTTTCATCCTCCCCCCATGACAGACACTCCGGCTGATTACAAAGAGAGAGGACTATATAATGATGCCCAGGGCCAGAAGAAGGTCTGCAAATTCAAACGTGAATGGCTGGAAAACTGTTCTGGAATAAATGATCCCACCTTTGGGTATGGTTATGGCAAACCATGCATCCTCATCAAGCTCAACAGAATTATTGGCTTCAAACCTAAGGCAAGTATCTCTTCCCTTCCTAGCAGCAGCTACTGAGGAGGAGGAGGAATTGGCTGCAGATTTGCTGTTCCTGCTTTTGTGTCTCAGGAGGGAGATCGGTATTAAACCCCTTCTGCAGAGGAGAAGCTGTGAGACAAATTGAGCAACTGGCTTTAAAAATACTCTTCACTAAAAAGCAGTGAAAACTGCACCCCACAAGTTGGTAGCAGGTAGCAATGGACCTCACATTGCAAACTTCTGCTTATTTGTCTGCTAACTTTGGAGCCTGCCAACTGACTTGCTGTAATGGGGGATTTTCTTCAAATGAGAAAACCCATTTTAAAGTTCCTGTGTGTTTTCATGGGATCATCCCAGACCAACTCTATCTGTAGTAAGATCAGTACACTGTGTCGGGCTCTAGTCTACTCCTTTCTTTCCTCAGGCAGTGTGGAGCTGCTAAAGCCACTTAATGCAATGAAGTAGTGCTAATATTAACTATCAGCCTGAAACATAAGCTATAAAGTGTAAATGACTTCTGTGTCAGGCAGAGCTCTTACTGCAAGGAAGGTGAGGACATCTTTAGTTATTTAACACAGTTTCCCAGATGCTGTAGCATGTCTGTCACCCACTCGCTCCATGCTGCACTTGAAGGCATGGTTGCAGTGATGCTGAGGGGTGTCAATCTGGACAGGAGCTGCTTTTACTTCTAGGTTTTTTCTGTTAAATAAGATGGTGTGCAAAACCTGCCACTCCACAGTGCAAACGGCGTGCTAAGGGCCTTCTCCACTGTCCATCGGTGCAGCTGAGGACAAGAACTGATGCTGTCTAATTAAGGAATTGTTAAGAACGTTTTTCTTTGAAGGGAGCTTATCTGCTAAAATAAATGGGGTAATTATGGCTCATCTGATCCAGGGTGGAAACAGTGGGCACATTTTAGCAGGAATTGGTATGTGGTGGCTATGGGATGGCATAAGATGTGCACGTTTGATGACTGGGGAGGAGAAGGGCTTGGTGTGTTTCCCTTTTGTTTGACACACAGCTCTGAAGAGCTCCAGGCTGCATTGAACAGAAGGGCCTAGTCAAGGAATGATTTTACACGTTTCCCTGAGCAGTGACAAGTGTATCCAAGGCAGTATTTGTTTTCCTTGTTCCATGCTCCAGCAGGAGACCCTGCGGCTCTCATTCTGGGTGCATGTAAAGCAGTATTGAGCCTTGTAAGGTTGTAAGGCAAAGCTGCTGCATGTGTTTAGAGACCAGTGACAAATGCTGGAACTGGTGCTTCCAACTTTCCCCGACGTGCTCAGGCCCTTTGTCCTTCCCTGAGGTGGTGTTGAAGTTCAGCAACGTCAGGGTGTGACTGCTGCTCTTTGTTTTGTCCTGTGGCTTTCCAGTCCTGGCTCATGCACCTGGCAGGCAGCTGCCAAATCTTTCCTGCCACTGACTGGCTTTGCATGGGTGACACCACGAAATCAAAACTACCCTGATGTGCTTGCCTTGGTACCCACAGCAGTAAGGCTATGAAGAACAGACAAACAGCTCTGCTTGGGTTAGGTTTCCCTGCTTCTAGCTGTGTCACCGGTGCTCTTCTGTCACCACCGAGAGCTGCTGTCTCCTGTGTAACATCTCTTTGCTTTGGGTTTCTTCTAGGCTCCAGCAAATGAGAGCCTCCCTTTAGATGTTATGGCCAGATACCACCCGTATCTCATCCCTGTCCACTGCACTGCCAAGGTAAGTTGAAATACACTAGAGCAGAGCTGGGAAGCTGCAGGGGAAGGCTGAGTCTTTGTCTGAGTGTTGCTGGTCCCTCAGCCTTCCTGCGGCCAGTGGAGTGGTTCTTACTTAGGATATCTCCCCCTTTGGGACAGGAGCTTCTCAAAACCGCACTGATGTCACATCGCACAGTGCTGCCCTCACAGGGAGGGGCAGAAGCAGGGCCAGGCAGTAGAAGGTGTCCTCAAAAGTAGACATTTTTGCTTCCAACACAGATGGCTGAAAGAAGAACTGTTTTACTTAGCACTGGTGAAGCAGCAAACTGCTTTTAGCCAGAGCTAGTGCACTGGTGTGACAGGAAGCTGTGGTGGTTTCTGAATGCGTAAAGGGTTTGAGGTTTCAAATAAAGAGAAGTCATTTTCTTGGCTGATGTATGCTGGAAGGTGTTTCATGTGCAGCTACTGGTTAGACAGTGCCTGTGTGTCCTCCCTGTCACTGGAATGCCCTCATGCTGTTGAGGTGAAGGTCAGCGATGGCCAAAGAGAGTGGTCTCAGTGAAGAGCGACCGATGCTGTGAGGAAAAAGGGCTGCAAAACATAAGAGTTTGGGTGAATACCAATGGTTTTTCTTCCTTTTCCCGCCTCTAGCGAGATGAGGATGCAGACAAAATAGGCACAGTGGAGTACTATGGGATGGGTGGCTACCCTGGCTTTGGCCTGCAATACTACCCCTACTACGGGAAGCTCCTGCAGCCGCGGTACCTGCAGCCGCTGGTGGCAGTGCAGTTCACCAACCTGACCTACGACATGGAGGTGCGTGTGGAATGCAAGGCCTACGGGCAGAACATCCAGTACAGCGACAAAGACCGCTTCCAGGGACGCTTTGATATTAAATTTGACATAAAAAGCAGCTGATTGTAAGCACAACTCTGTCCTCCCCCTTCCTCCTAGCCATTTAAAAAGGTTAAAAAAAAAAAAAGAAAAAAAGAACAAAAAAGAAAAACCTACTAGTCTTGAACAAACTGTCATACGTATGGGACCTACACGTAATCTATATGCTTTACACTAGCTTTCTGCATTTACTAGGTTAGAATGTAAACAAAGTGTAGCAATAGCGACAAATATTTATTCTACTGTAAATGACAAAAGACAAAATTGAGCCTTGGGACATGCCCATTTTTACTGTAAATTATGATTCCATAACTGACTTGTAGTAAGCAGTGTTTCTGGCCCCTAAGTATTGCTGCCTTGTGTATTTTATTTAGTGTACAGTACTATAGGTGCATACTCTGGTCATTTTTCAAGCCATGTATTGTATCTGTTTTCTATTTCTCGTGAGCAAAGACTTTTGCTGTCCAAGGTGTAAATACTCAGTGGGACTAGAACTGGCATGATAACTTCTCATCATTTTGTTCCTTTTCCAAGAAAGGCCCACCTGTAAGACTGTTTAACAGCACTCCATAAGGCTTCTGACTCTTCTGTGGTGGTAAGGTATTTTATTTGGAGGGGTGGCAGGGGAAACTGACTGAAGTGACACTAGAGACTGTTGGATCTTGTACTGTGCTCGGTAGTGATTGCTGTCTCTCCACCTCTTCCTCATGCTCCAGTACGTTGTGTGAGAGACCGGGTCAGGCTATCGCTCTCCTCAGTGATAGGCATAACTCTTTGCTTTGTATATTTTCTTTTTCTTCTTTTTTTCTTTTCCTGCTGGAGGCATCGCACACTGTGGTGCTAATGTCTTTATTGAATGTTTTAACCATTTTCATGGTGGAAGAATTTTATATTTATGCAGTTGTACAATTTTATTTTTTCTGCAAGAAAGTGTAATGTATGAAATAAACCAAAGTCACATGTTTGAAAATAAATCTTTATTTTAAACTTTATAAAAGCAATGCAGTACCCCATAGAATGGTGTTAAATGTCGTCTAAAGTGCAAAACTCTATGTTCTAACATGTAATAATAGCCAGGAGTACAGTGCTCTTGTTGATCTTGTATTTCAGTCAGGTTGAAACATTGGACAAATAAATAAATGAACACACCATCCCGGCTGCATGTCTTTTGAGTGGGTTGGGACAGAGGCTGTCAGTTGTCCAGAATCTTGAAGAAATACTGCACCTATTACCAACAGAAAACAGGCCTTGAGCATTCCCAGGACACCTCAGCTGACGGTGGCTAAAACATGCACCGGGGCTGCCTGACAGTGCTACTCCTGCCTGTGCGCAGTGGTGTTTGTTACACCCAGCTCCTACAGCATAACTTTGCTGTTACTTGCATCCCCCTGAGCTGCACGAGAGGCCCCCGAGGCCCACCTGCCTCTGGTCACACCAGCCATGAACCCAGAAAGTCGTCAGTATATCCACCATCACTGCAAGCCCTCCACGGCTGGAGCCTCAGGCCATGCATGCAGTAGTAGCTACAAGCTAACGTGGTTTACCCTTAGTGCGGGTGAAAGCATCCCCCAGCAGCACATGCCACAGGTCCAGAGGGGAGGCTGCACGCTGCTGTCACAAGCAGAAGAAATGGAGTTTCATGGCAGTGACTTGCTCTGTGCTTCTGCTGGGCCAGGAGCATGGTGCTGAGACCAGGCACTGCCTGACAGGATGTGGCAGCTGCTTTCGTGTGGGAGTCAAGATCACTTTAGGCTGTGTGACATGGGTTACGAGGGGGAACTGCTCTGTGTGGTAAGGTGACTTAACATGACTGTTCTAGAGCAAGCTGCTTGATAAAGCCTGCCTCATTGGAACGTGTGATACTGGAAAAGCAGCTGCTGGACATTTTCCCATCTGCTAGAAGCAAAAGCTCAATCACAGTACGCTGTGGCACCTAGTGTACACATTTGACTGTTCGACATGGTTCCCTAAGAGCAGAAATTTCCCTTTCTACTATTCCATTTGCTGCTGTGTGTTTGCAGTGAGGCAAGGAATTAACAAAGAGGCTGTGATTAAAGTGCTATGATACTTGCAGGAAGCTCTGCCTGCTGGGAGAACAGAAACACTGCTCAGGAGGTGCAGCATAAGGAGAACAGCTGAGCCATCACCCTCTCTTCCCACC
>JBCJKH010048632.1:0-34584 GCA_039877255.1 Loriculus beryllinus
CTGTCCATCAGTTCTGTAGCCCCATCATAGAAGTCCACTGAATTGGTCAGGCAGGATTTCCCCTTAGTGAAGCCATGTTGGCTGTCACCAAGCACCTTGTTGTTTTATACGTGCCTTAGCATGCCTTCCAGGAGAATCTGCTGTGAGATTTTGCTAGGCACAGAGATAAGACTGACTCTGTAATTACCTGGGTCATCCATTTTCTCCTTCTTGAAAATAGGGGTTATATTACCCTTCTTCCAGTAAGGAAAAATCTGGGATGAATCAGGGAGCTGATGGGGAGGGAGGGGAGGCAGCAGGCTGTGGAGGGGTGGGGAGGGAACCTCTGATCAGGTTGTTACAAAACTCCTGTCAGTGCCTTTCCTAAATAGCTTCGTAATGTTGTGGCTCTTGGGGCATCGAGATTCATGGTGCTTCAACCAAAAGCTAAGGTGCCAATAGTGTTGTCCAGTAGCAGTGTAAATGTGCAGGCAGAGCCCACTACAAGGGTACCTGTGCTTGGAATCAAGCCCTGCACCTTTGGACTGTATTTTAGAGCTGCATTGTGTATCTTGGCTGTTAGGGAAAGGAAGCACATATCAAGGATACTGAGAAAACATCTCTGGCTGCAAAGACTTGTGTCACCTTCTGGAGGACTTGTCACAACGCCAGCTATAGCAACATCTTTGTCCGTCAGTCATGTTGCTGTTAGTAAGTCTAAACACTGAAGCCCCAAGTGTGCCAGGAGGCATATTTAATATGCTTCTGCTAAAGGTGGTTGGGCTGTAGTAGTCAGACCTTCACTGTAATCCTAAAGCCACAGGACCCTCATGCCCAGTTAGCTGTACAGTTGAGTAGGCTCCAAGGGTCTTACTTTCCACCCCATTCCTATTCTAACGCCATTTTCTCCCACTTCCTTTTAATCTGTTGAGTTTGAAAGTCTGTATCACCAATAATCCTATTTTTAAAAATGGAAATTCATGAGCAGCTTGGGGGGGGAGGGGGGGGGAAGAGGAGACACACGACTGTGTCTCTTGTTTACAGGAGCAAATCATTAGATCTTTGCCAAACCATGCCCATTGCAGAGTTTCTTAAAGAGATGTTTCTGGTGACAGTAAGGAGCAGAATATGTTGAGGACGCCCAATAAAGTGAAGCTGTGCTTATGGTGGGCCAGCCTGTGCTGACAGCAGAGGACTGCTTCAGAACATTTGTACTAATAAACTTTCTTTGTGCTCTGCTTGTTTATCTGCTTTGTTCCCTTAAATGATGGCGCATTTGTGGATAATTTCCTCCGCTGGTAAGCTACCCCCATCAAGTTGAAAGTTGTCTATTTTTAAAATGCCAGCTGCCTCTTGCATAAAAAAGCCACTTCTGATGTACCGTTGCTTGCAATGCATTATTCAAAGTCCTTTTTAGACTCTCTCAGTTAAAGAGCTTCATTAATATTTCAGCAGTCGCTGTGATTCTCTCCAAGGGGGCTCCATTCCTTTTCTCACTTGACACCCCTGTATTTTTGTGTGTAGCCAAGATGCTTGGATTTTGAGTTACCTTTGGTAGAGTGAGCTCATCATTTTCTGGAGGAAGTGGATCTTAAAAGAAAATTTGACCTTGAGACTGCTGCTAAGCAGACACCTGGAATACCCAGGCTCTTACACAGTCCTGAGAAACTGGAGTGGTTTGGGCTGGAAGGGCTGCTTTTGTACAGTCAATGTCAACTGTTGTGCTCTGTCCATTACATGGACTGATCTTTCTAGCTGGCTCTGCTAGCTTAGAGGGGAAACAAGAAAGGCGACTGGAAAAGGAGAATCCGAACAAGTTGGATTTTTTTTTTTCCTATAAGTAAAGATTTACTTAATAAGGTTTTCTTATTTAAATACTAACTGCATTTGCATTGATTTCCAAACCGTGCTGAAGGCTGTTTTCTTCCTTCTCTCTGTTAGATACAAAATCTGTGATACAGCTGGGTTTGTGCAAATGTACATAGTGTTTTCCTCACTTGGGGTGCTGGTGGAAAATCAGTACCAGGCAGGTCTGGAAAAATTGTTTTTGGCTCTAAAGAAGAAAGGCTAAGATAAGAAGTCCCAACCATTCTGCACTTGCTGCATAAGAGCAGTTTTCTCAATTCATAGGGATTCTACTCCTTTCCATGTGATGCCACGATAAAAGATTCCATTGGCTTGATTGTGCATGATGGGTTTTGATGCTGGGAGATGGAGATCTAGTGATAGAGAGCTACATAATAATTTTAAAAGGTAGTTTCTCAATACATCAAGCAATTAAGTGTTTGAAGGGAAGACAAGCGTTCAAAGCTGTTGCTCAGCCATGAAACGAGAGCAAGAGTGATAATGCTTGCTAAAAATCAGTGCTGCAGTCCCCTGGGTGCACAAGAGCTATGGGCTGGAGTCTCACCTGCAAATGGAGGCAACACATGGAGGGATGATCAAGAGATCGATCTAAGTAGAGTAGGGACCAGCAGTTGGTAAATAAATAAAGTAACCACAAGCATCAAGGGGATTCAGGCAGTGGGTAACTGAACACTGGGTTGTCTGCCCATGGCGTGCCTGGTTTGCATGTGGGGCAGTTCTTGCCCTGTAAGGCCTCCCGCTGGGACAGAGTGCAAGTGGAAGTCTGTGTGTGGCTTTGCTTGCAAATACTGGAAGTGCTGTGACCTGCAGTGGTTGAACACCCAGAAAAATGAATTCTGCTTTGCTGTTAAAGAAAATGGTTCTGACCAGACTTGTTAAGGATGGTTTAATGTTTCTCTCCTAAGTCAGCAGTAAAGTGATATTCTGGGCAAGAAATAAGTTTCGGGTTTTGAAGGTTTTGGTGGGGTTTTTTTCTGTCGCTGCTTCTGTGCTTTAAACCATGGTTCATATTTAGTTATTTTATTGAGGGCGAAATTAAGTTAACTTTTAATTTTGTGAAGTAAATAATCGTTTTAGAAAGTCCTGAACCTGCTCTCCCAAAATGTGCAGGGGGGTTTACTCCCTCAAGAGGGAAATAACAGCTGCTGCTCTCAGAAAACAAAGATTTCCCCCTCACCACCCCCTTCACTGTAATCACTCCTGACTTTACCAGTGTAATTTGTTCAACATTTGAAAAAGGAGCTTCACTTACAAGCTGTTCAGAAGGTATAGGAGAGAATACTGCGTAGTGCTAGAGAGATGGAGGGGATACCAAAGCAACTCTGACCATAATACTGTGTCTTGGTGGGGAAGGTGGTGGGGTTGGCATCAGACAAGTCCATCAGCCTGTGTAGGTCATGCAGATCCTGTGGCTTGTACTGCACAGTTGAGCGGCTGAGCTGCAGGGCACTGGGTGGAGGGTGCAAGCTTCAGCTTTGATGTGTTGTTAATGGCAGGCAACTTGCAGGGTGCAACCTGGCACACAGCACCCTAAGAGTGAGCCCAGTGTGTGGGAGCTGCACAGAGGCTGGCTGGCACAGCAGCTGTCTGTGGGGACACAGCCGGAGCAGGATGTGTGCCGCCTCTCCATCACAGCCCCTTTGGCGCCTGCAGGAGATTATCGTGTCACGCGTTTACAGGCTGACCTTAATCTTCCTAATACGGGATCGCCCTCCCTGAGAGGGACAATAAACAGCCCAGATTTTCCTGCTGATGGTAATGCAGTAAGCAAACCCATAGCTCCAGGGAAGAAGTGTTCACAGGGTGCTGAGATGGTGCTGAGATATGGAGGGTGGAAAGAGTGCCCTGAGGAAAACAGGGGAGAGACAGGACTGTTTACTACTTTCCCTGCTAAGTGTCCATCAGGGCATTTGGGGTTAGCATTGTCTGATGAGAAGTTCCTCCTTCTCAGGTTGCTTTTCCTGGCCAAAGAACCTTTTCCCTATTATACTAGGACTCCCAAGGCACTTCAGCTGGCCGACGCTTGCTTTTTCAAATCACTGGAGTTCTCTGCTTTTTGTTCCATGTCCCAGGAGAGAGAGCAAGTGCCTCCTTCCTTTGTGCTCTGGCCTTGCTACCGCTGCCTTTCCTTTAGCAAAATGGTAATTACAATTAAATGTCTGTTACCAGTTCCCACTGTAAGTGTAATAAGTGGCTCGCTTTTGCAATGGCTACAGAGGAGTCTCAGCCCAAGGGATCTGTCTGACCAGTGTTTGGAGCTGTTGCTCCCATCTGCTGCTAGCACTCATCATTTTACTTGACTAGTGGCTGCTGGAGAAATTGGGGCCATTGTGTCTGAGAACCAGCCAGTGTAAGAGCGGATGCTCAAAATAGATGGGTGCTTGGGTCCATCTGATATTGCAAATGGCTTAGCTTGGAAAACATGAGTGAAATTTCTTGTAAAAGCTCTTAAAATTTGCTATTAGTAAGTCTTTTTTTCAACATAGGAGGCAAAGGTTGTGTGCGGGAGAGGGGAAAGACAGTGACCAAAAAGCAGAACATGAGTTCAAAGCATCTGGAGAGATGTTTGATCCAGTGCCTTAATGGATCAGGTTAGCACATGAAGAAGCCTTTTTGTAGCTTTAGCCACTTCTTCTCAAAGTTGTGTGTTTTCTAGAAATGTCCCTCAACAGTCAGTACTGGCGCTGGTTAACTCCACACACAGCCCCAGATTTGGAAGTCTTAGATTTTTATAAAGGCACAAAGTTGTTAAGACCCTTGTGGTGAGATACATGGATCTCTTATTCCTGACCATTTTCCTTTCCTTCTTCCAACTTAGTTCTGAAGAAAGTCTCCAAGATTCTGTTGCTCAGTCCCTCTCCCAATGGGAGGAAGACTTCCTGCAAGCCTCCCGACTCTTATTTGCTCAGAAAGGGACCAGGAGGTGTACAGGAAAGCTGGTTTGGTTGGTGGACAGTCAACAGACACTCACACAAATTGGTGCTACTGATAGAGTGAGCCACTGCTAGAAGTGACTCAGAGGAACTGGTTAATGCATCCTGCAGCCACAAAGAAGCATACAGAGCAAAATGTTGTTGTCAGCAGAACATCTGATGGTGCAGTAGGTAAACTTGTTTTTAGTGGAAACTGGGAAGTGAGGCTTGGAAAAGTGTCAGGCGTAGCCTTATAGGTAGAAATTGAATGCAGTATTCTTGGACTCTTGTAAGACTGTAATGATTATTTAAGAGAGTAGAAAGTTAATTTGTTAATTAAATGTTCTGTCAGCTTGCTTCTCAGTGCCAGCTTGTCTGAGTCACCACTTATCAGCCCAGCCCTCCTTCCTACAAGTGTCACAAGCTTAAATTTTTACCACAGCCTGATCTACAGGTACTGGAAACTGAACTCTGCTCATTTAAACCTATGCAAATGTAAATGTTGCCTGTAGCATACCCAGTGTGGTTAAAATTACCTCTTTTGTGGGAAGCATGTCAGAATTGTTGAGCTTGCTCAGATTTTCTTCTGAGAACAAACATTGCAGTGCTGATGGTACTGCATAAATGCTGTTGGGTTGTATCAGTGGACAGGCAGATAAGGAAAGTATCATAGAATCATAGAATAGTTAGGGTTGGAAAGGACCTTAAGATCATCTAGTTCTGACCCCCCTGCCATGGGCAGGGACACCACTAGTGTCCCTAGACACTAGACCATGTTTATCCTAAACTTCCCCTGTTTAAGTTTTAACCCATTACCCCTTGTCATATCACTACAGTCCCTAATGAAGAGTCCCTCCCCAGCATCCCTATAGGCCCCCTTCAGGATACTGGAAGGCTGCTATGAGGTCTCCACGCAGCCTTCTCTTCTCCAGGCTGAACGCCGTGGTTTGGCATGCCTGTAGGAGCACTAAGGAACTGAACCACAGCTGTGCAAAGTGGAGAGATAGCACACTGCAAGTGCCTATAGCGCAGTGTCTACATTTGCTGCTGGGTTATTGTGTCCTTGCCCTGGAGCTGGGGGTTCTGTCAAACGTCAGTGCGGTTCAGTGCAGCTGCAGCCTCTTCACAGCCAAGTGTTTGGTGGAGGTCCCAGCAGGGCAGGCTTAAGGGAGACTCAGGAATGTACTTCAGAGCAATGAGAAGAGCCATGAAGCACCTGTTGTGCTGCCTGCTGCCTGGACAAATATCTGCTCTTAAATCTATCTCTTTAGGTGGATGCCACTATGGATCTGAGCTCTCCCAGCTCCAGGGTACTTGTGAGAGGGAGCTCTTGCTCAGAGTGCTGCCATTGCTTCTTGCTTGTGCAGGGGATAAAGAAGGAGGCCTTTTGCTTCTGAAGCTGCACAAGCCGGGAGGCTTTTGCAGAAGGATGCTGAGAAGACCCTTCCCTTCTGCTGCCCATCCTGGTGGGAACTGGGAGGCTTAGTGCCATCCAGAGGTGTCAGCACTGCTGCAGGCAAGACCTTGGCCACTGCTCTTGCCAGCTCTTTGACTCTTGCAGAGGCAAAGCCCTGCTCATTTGCCTTTTTGATAGTAGGTGAGGTGCTAGACAAGTGTGTACACTGCTGATTTACAGCCCTTACAAGAGCATCTGCAAAAGACTGCACATAATTTTGCTAAGCTTTTCGTAGTTGCCTCAATAAGAGTCAACTGTTGCAAGGTTCTTCAAAACAAGAAAGTGAGGCTTTCCGGCTGACTTTTCAGCAATGCCTTAAAGGGCACATTTCATCAGTACAGCACAAAATGGCTCTTTCTGGCTAAGTACAGTGACTGTGCTATTACTACATAGTAAATTAGGTCTTGGGCCTGAAATTAGGCTATTTGGGCTCTTTAACACTATTAATAGGAGAGATTCAAAGGCTCCTTTCCCCTTTTCCTGCATTTTTCCTCCCTCACTCTTTCTTGCTTCTAGATCTGAAATGATTTAAAATTGCCCCAGATGGACATTCTGTGCAGAATTATCTGAAACTGCCTAAACCTTGGCAGCATAAAGAATATCTCCTTGTGCTTCTGCTCATTTGTCTAGTGGGAGTAAAGAGTGAAACTCTTGGCCAGGCTTTGCCAACGCTCTCCTGTGTCTGTTTATTTTGTGTCTCATGGAATCTTCACCTTCCACACGTGCCTTGTGCTCGTGAGGGGCAGCTCACCATCCTGGCTGAGCTGAGGTCCCGTACTGAGACGGGCTGGGAAAGCCAGTTCACCTGTCGCTATACCAAGGACTCTGCAAGTTGGTCAGCTGTGCAGAGATCTTCAATGAGCTGCCTTGTACCTTCTCTTAGCTGCACCTCCCAGCCCACAATGGCCAGAATGAACCAGCTGTGACACTGTGCAGAGCAAGGCTCATTTTCCATGGCTATATCAGATGTTGGGTTTTGTGGTCTTTTTTTGGCTCCTGCCCTCCTCTGGATGCACGACTGAGAGCAGTGTTTGCTTGGGGACATGTTCTGTATCTGTTTCTCACCTTCTTCTATAACAAATTGCTTCATTTTGCAAACGATGTATTGCTCGTTAGCAATTCCAGTTAACCTAAAGAGCCTCGGACACTGATTGTGCAACTGCTGATGTCTCTGTGTTTTGCTGGTTCTCCAGAGAACCACTAATTGCAGTAGATGATTTTCTCAAGGCATTGAGCTCATCTGCTGAGATGACGGCAGTGCCACTGTACAGGCTCCTGCCTGCAGCACTTTGCATCACATGCCTTTTGAAAAATGTGGTTCCTTGATTGTGGTGGTTAGGGGACCGGCTGCCTTCGAAAGCTGCATGAATGTCTAGCTGGAAAGTACAATTTACCCTTAGTGTTCTTTTCTGCAAAACCATACTCCCTAGCATAATTTGTCCTCATATGACTAGTGCCATTAACTTTAATGGCTTGCATAATCAAGCTGTCACATTATCCTGCCCCTCACTGTATTTTACTTTGCTTCTTCTCATCCAAGCCTCCAAGGAACAGTTTGTGCTGTTTTGGCTGAGGACAAACCCATGCTGGTTGACACTGAAAGGCACAGGCACCACTTCTCGTGGCCATTTGGCCACCTAAGAAGTAAAGATAGTGGGTTTGTTAATTTGCCCTAAACAACTTCTGGAAGCATGTTTTACATTATAAATAATGTCAGAGTTTGTATTTCTATTTTCAAGCACTGTCAGTGTCAGTAAGAAATAAGGATTGAGACCAGTAAAGGATTTGCAATGTGCACCCAGCACTGGGGAATAACGTGAGTGCTGGCCTTAGTCCAGGAGAAATGTGACCCAGTAAACTTCTTAAAAGACTGTTCAATTGCTCTCTTTATTATGCAGGAGCACACAGGCTGTATACAGGATGAACAGCATTTTCTCAACTGCTGCCAAAGGAAATATTTTCTATGCTGTGTATAGTCATTTTCTCCACTCTGGTGTCTTGGCTGGCAGCAGAAGAGAACTGCTTCTCACCTTTTCATGAAGGTTATTTGTAATGGTGCAGCTTAACTGAAGTGAGGCACAGGAGGACCCTTCACAAGTGATTTGCTTCCTTCAAACCTAAGCAGAACTCAGTTGGTCCATATCTTTGCTGAGGAATCCACCTCCTTGCTGTTGCTGTATAGATCAGGAGCAAAATAATATAGGAAAAAGTTATTTTGGAAGAAAAACATCATAGACAGTGGGTAGCCGGATGGGTACAACAGGGTGGTTGCTTGGCTGTGGGTGAGGTGAGATGCCCTGGCACCCAGAGGCTGTGGTCTCCTCTTGTAGCTGGGGGCTGTAGCATACAACTCCTGCAGGCTGCCTCCCCAGGGCTCCTTGGCTCCCGCCACCCTCTCGATGACGGGGGCAGCACTCAGACACCCCTGATGCATACTTTATCTCCTCTTGTGACTTACCCACCTTTGCCATCGCCTTCCAGCAGGCAGCAGCAGGAGGAGGAGGAGACCTTCCTCTGTTTCCCCAGACACTCAGGCTTCTTACGGAAGAATGTGAGACTCACTCCTCCACAGCAGCACTGTGGTGACCAAGCACTGGCTATGAGCCGCTGGACATGAGCAGCCTGCAGTGAGTCAAGCCATTGCACTGGGCTGTAGGATGTGTGGGGTGGTGTTCCCCACTCTGCACTGGCACACTCGTTAGGTAATTCCTTTCACCCCCTTTCATTGCAGTTGCTCTGCAGCAGATGATCCAGCGTTGGCTGCTATGTGTGAAAAGTGCTGTCTCTGAGAATCAATGTTACTGCTTGACACCTGCAATGATGAAGCAACCAAACAAAAAATCCTCAGTAACGTCAGGAATAGCGCAGTGTCTCCAGGTGGTTTTTTTTAATGCCTCTAGGCTTTTCGCTAGCTTTTGCCCTTCCCAGTGGTTTATTAGTTTCCCAAAATAGGTTTCCTAGGAAAAAAAATTTCCATTAGATTCATTCTGAAGCCAGAGTGACAGGCTGTTTATTTATTTAATTGGTTTTATGTTCCAACCAATACATTAATCTTCTCTGTGTTTGATTTTTGAGCAAGTGAAGCTAAGGGGGAATGAATACCAGAAATGTGGGGGTTTCTTTTTCATGTTTTATCAGTACTTTCTTTAAATAAAAAGCATAATTAACCATACCTTTCTCATTGCAGCCTCTATAAATGTGATGCCTATAGAACGTGAATTGGGCTTGAGCGTAGTTTACTGCTCTTGTGCAGCCCATCATTTGCTTTGCAAAAATAATTCTTGCATACACTTATTTTTTTATCCCAACATACTTAGCTTTTGCAACTTAATACATTGACTCTTAGAGATTTTCCTGGCACTCTGACAGCCTGAGCTTCCCCAGTACTTGAACTATATTTTTCTGCGAAGCTTCTAAAACTGCATTAGAGTTTTTCCTTACTTTTTAAATCTAAATTTATTTTTTATGCTTCATAGGCCACAGTATTCACAGTTGTGAGTACACTCCATCTGCACACAGAACGAGAATGAAATATGCAGGGTTCATTAGTCAGATGTGGTGAATGGCTTGAAATGTTTAATTAAAGAAAAAACACAAAGGGCCCAGTGAATCAGATGTTCATAGAGTAATAGAGGTGAGGGGAATAGCTTTATGAATAGTAATGCTGTTTGAAATGTGGGCTCCCTTTTTTGCTCACAGTTAGTTCCCACTCACGTCTTTCTGTAAGCATGATCAGCCAATCAAACATATGACATCCTCAACTTTTTATTTCTCATGGAAATTCTGCTCTGTTGATTCTCTTGCCTTGATGGTAAACTTTTGGTCCTCAATCTGTTTTTGTAGGGTCCAGGCATTTCTGGACTCTACAATGTACCTTTGTTTAGGAGTGAAATGCTCAAATCTTTCCCATCAATGGCAAGGCCCTTTTGTTTTAGAGCTGAAGCTTTGAAAAGTCTGCTCTCACTTAGGAAAAGTCTATTCCCACTTCGTTTTTATGAACTAGCTTGCATAGCCAAACTTGTGATACCCTTGCTAATCAGCACTTGCAAGATCAAAACAAGTACAGAGATAGAAAGTGCTTTATTTCTCTTGCTGTTGCTGTAAAATATTGGTGTATTTTTAAACCTTTCCTGACGATTCATGCTTCTTGTGAGCTTCTCATCAGTAAAGAAGCTGAACAGAATAGAGGTTATTTCAGCTAATTACAGGGTGACATTATAGCTTGAAATGGAGGATAAGGAATGAACAAGCACTTTTGAGTGCTCTGCCCATATTCCATTTTGTGCAGGCATGCTAATAGCTGTATCGGTTAGTATATTTTTAAGGCTGTGTTCAGTCTTAATAGGGTGGTGTTTGTCTGTGGGCTTCCCTCTTATTCTGTTTGCAACCAGTGTATTTCTGACAATGCCTGCACTGTCTCTGTGCCGTGAGTCGAATGGACGACTTGTAAAGGGAACTGAGATGTTATACTGGCTTGTCAGTGATGCTTTTCATTTGTATGCTGCTCAGGAGGCCAACCCACTGAGGAAGAGACGTGCCAGAATGCTTTCCTTACAGGAGTCTCTGCCCTCTTTAATTTTCCCTTGCACTACTTAACCTCATGAACCATTCTTTTTCAAGGTGTAGCTGTTTCTGCAGCACAGAGCTTGGCTTTAGATGATGAAATAGATAGGATGCAAAGTACTTATAAACCGGTCAGTTGTTTTGAGCTGTTTTATTTTTTTGCTGTGAAATGCAGCACTAGGAAACAGAAAGCTGCATTGAGAGCATCTGGTGCCTGCCCTCTTCCTGGCTGCGCAAGGGGATTCATGTGTGCAGAGAAATGAGAAGTATAACGTGGGTGTGTGGCCTGTGCAGAGCTGCTTCTGAGCAGCTTCAGCTTTCAGGGAATGGCACATGCTTTTGGTAACTCATGAATGAAAAGGTCCCAAACTGCTGTTCTTTTAAATTAAAAGAGTTAGTTTTGCTCTGAATCCAAGTGGTTGCATGTTTGAGACTTGTCTTGCTAGTGCAGTATTTTTCTCCTAAAATAATGCAGTGACGCATCCTCAGTGGTGATGAGGTAATGTGTAGACCAAGTTTGGAGTCCTCGCCTGCTCTGCTGCTTGAGATAGTGGCATCCTGCAGGGCAAAAGAAAGACATTTTAACAATACGATATCATTTTGCTCCTGAATTCTTGAGTACCTACTCGTGAAAAGTCTTCTGGCTTTGTTCTGTGGTTTCCTGGAAAATGAAGAGTACTGGTTTACATGCTGTCATCCTAGCTTTAACTGCAGCAGTTTCCAAGTCTGCTATGTGATGGTCCCATTTTTGGGACTGCTGATGTAGTATACAGCCATTGTGAGAGAGACTAGCCACCCTTAGGTAATACCTTTGTTGAGCAGGGTCCAGGCAACCACACTGGCAGGGGCCAGGCAACTGCTGCTGATCTCCCAGCAGCCCGTGATTAGTGTAAAGTTCAATGACACCAAGTTTCTGCAATGCAAGTCATCCCCACCAGTGAGAGAAAGGTCTGACTGTTTCAGCCTTAGCTCCAGTCTGTGCTGCTGTCCACATGCTGGTGTGATTTTCCTCTCCTGCTGCTCCCTTTTTGCCCCCTGCCCTTGAAGACTCCTGTGTAAAAGCCAGATCAAACAGACACCCTGGAAGGAAAATGCAGAGCAGAGGAAAGGCAATTTTGGTGAGGGCTGCAGGTTATGCGTCAGGTCAAATCAGTCCCCAGTGGAGACAGCAAAGAAAATGCAACGTTGCAAAAGTAAATGCAGTTTGCTGAGGCAAGGTCCATGGCTGGTTTTGATTTCTTCTGGGTCATCTGCATGGCTGCCTGCAAACCCTCTCTGCACTTAAACTCATCTGGTGCCAAACTCTTTCAAGTGAAGAGAATGAAGATTAGGAGCAGGTTGCTGGACATTGG
Organism: Loriculus beryllinus; assembly: GCA_039877255.1. Taxonomy (NCBI): domain Eukaryota; kingdom Metazoa; phylum Chordata; class Aves; order Psittaciformes; family Psittacidae; genus Loriculus; species Loriculus beryllinus. The sequence continues at coordinate 12,129 of JBCJKH010048632.1, forward strand.
CTGGGGCAGTGCCTGAATGTTTGTGTGAGCCACGTTGGGAATAGTACAAAGTTGTTCCTACCTTGGTATCCCAGGGAGTGCCATGACAAGAATGAAGATGCCCATTTCTTGTACTGTACTATTAATTTCGTTTAAAGCTCTCATTGTCTGCCTGCCTGTTCTGGAAGGTGTAGATCTAATTCTAGACTTAGACAATCACAGGCTGAGTCAAGGTCAGTGAAAACTCCTAAGTATATTCCTAAAAAAACCCCTGTTTTTACAGTCCCACTTCCATGGTCCTTTCGATGTGTAACTGGGAGCAATGGTCTTGCATTCTTCCTGAGTTTCACCAGCTTTTGATATGCTGGATGCTTCAGGGTACTGATTATGTTGCTGCCGGTGTTAGGAAGAGAGAAATTTCTTCTTGAAGCACATTTTGGATGAAAACTCTGTAACCAAAATAAATTTCAAACAAATACAGCAAATAATGTATCCCAGACCCATGCTGACCAGACGTGTGGTGGCCCATATCTTCCCAGGCTGTGAATGAGCATAAGTGGCTCCTAATTTCAAAACAAAGGTGGCTATAAGGGGAAAAAGAAATGCTGTTACCGTTAGAAAACTATTCCTTTATTGTAGCCTAGCAGGGATACAGATCCTATGTGCAAATCTCGAATAATGGTGCAATATTCCCACCTCTCCTACCTATAACTTTCATTACCTCTTTTCATCTTGACAATAAATGAAACCCTGTTGCTCTTTTCCTTCATCAGTGATGGATGCAGGGAAGGAAACTTAAAGGAAGCCACATCAATGCAGGTGAGCAAGGTAAAAATAGTGGGTGTGTTTGGTCCTTCATTCATTTGGTACTGAGTATCAGAAAGAGACGTCACAGCATCCTCAAAACAGAGTAGGGTGATCTGTTGAGGTCCCAAAACACTGTTGTTTCCATGCATTCTAGATTTATTCTTGTACTGACAGTCACTGCGTCAGTGAATTTTCTTACATAGTTAGGATTTTATGAATTTTCTTACATAGTATCATCACCTTCAACCCTGAGAGAAAATTAATTTCTTCAGCAGCAATTCTCATTGTTTTGTGTGCACTGCATACCAAGGGGATGAGGAATACTCGTGGATTTTATGTGCCTAAGCAGAACACCTGCAACTGGAAATGTCACTTCTTGTAAAGTAACTTCATGTGCTGGTGGCTTGATGTTTTTCATTATAAATTTTCATTTGAAATTAAATTCTTCTTGGCCCCTCTGCTTATTGGGATTTGGGTTGATGGGCAATTTCTCGCAAATCTGTGCATTGTCTCTGTTATGAGTCTTTCTTTTCTGCTTCTCCCAACATGCAAATTAATGGTGGGAAGAAAGCATGACTCAAACTGTTATTTGTTAGGCCTTCTGGTTTTCTGTCATAGGAATTTTGCTATTTCAAAGCTAATCTTTCAACCACGACTAAGCATGTGCAAAACTGATAAACAGGTAAAGCAATCACCCCGCTTCATGAGTCCCAGTAATAGGCCAACAGATGTGGTCTGTGGTAGTGGCTAAGCAAAGTCTGTGAATTAACTACATTTTGGTCAAGTGAAGCGTAGCTTGGGGTTGCTCTGAGACAAATGTTTGAGTAAAGGATCAGCTCTGTTCTGCAACATTTTCGCAGGCTTGGAAGACATGTTGGAATGAAATAAGCAACTTTCCCCAGAATGCTCTCCTGAATTGCAAGTTTTCAAGACCCTTAAGGGTAATCTCGCAGCTTCTTTCTAGTACTTCGACTTCTGACTAGACCGAGCCTCTGATGCAGATGTCAGCATGTTCCCAATTACTATGGCAATGTCCTTGAGTGCAGCCATCTTCAGTCAGATAAATCTGTGCAGTTGAATATAGCAAAGTGCTGTTTCAACCCTACTATGGGTTTCTTCCAGCTGATTTAGCATTTATTCCCAAAGTCAATTCCAGTATATTTTTTTTTCCTTTTTTTCTTCTTTTTTTTTTTTTTTTCTTTTCTATATTCCTCTCTCCTGAAGCCATTTCAGGGAAGAGAAGTCATATAAATTGTATTAGGATCTGAAAGACACAGCTGAATATGAATTTGGTTATTTTTCTGTTGGTATTTTGTGCCATTTTTAGCAGAAATCTTTTCCTCAGCCTCATCTATGGCAGGAGAGGGGATATCTGAATTCACTTTGGGATGTTTACAATTAAAAGTTTGCCTTTCTTCCCCTCCAGAGCTAGCTGAGCTGTCTCCCTGGCTGCAGAAATCCTGCTGTAATATATCTGTTGGCATTATTACACTGAAAACCAGGAAAGTGTCTTTGTGTTTTTTGTGATAATGGTCTTCTGTTATGAAGACATTTTGCCAGAGTCAACCCATCTTCTATTGCCACAGTTTCCAGAATAATAACATCTGCTGACTTCCAAATATTTGGACTTCTCTAAGTAGAAGGAGTTATCTCTGTGCTCCACAGTAGGGGGACTGTGTATGCCTTCCTCACCCTCCTGGCCCTAAGAGGGCTGGAAGGAATGCTGCGGTATAAGAAAGCAACTGCTGCTGTCTTGTACCATGTGAGAGACCCATGAGCTGTGGGACTGCGCTGCCCTGGCTTTGTAATGTTTTCCAGAGAGGCCATGACCCACCAGGAGAAAATGCAGTGAAAATGGGCAGACCACAAACCTGAAATGTAATCTGAAACATTATGTTTTTCTTACTTGCAAGAAGCTAGGCCTGATGTTTCAGTGAGGATATAACATGAACTGTAACTCCTCCGCTCATACCCTAAGTTGTGTTTTGGGGGCTGGGGGAAAGGCTCTAGAGCTAGGGCTAAAAGCCTAACTCTAAAAATATGCTGACATCCCATACGGACTAACAGCAGTAATAACTCCAAAGCATGTTGGGATGCTGTGCTCCCTTATGTAGTAAAGGGTGTAGCCAAAATCTTTTGAGAAGGCTAAAATCCATCTCAGACCTCATGTACCGCTGCTGTAAAGCATCTTCTCTTTGTGGCTGGCTGCATTTATCAGGGAATACCTAGTATGAGCATGGGTTTCTGGGTGAGGTGCAGTGTGCACAAGTAGATATTGTGGTGCACACATACCGTTCTTACTGCATTATTTGTACAATAAATCTGGTGATTCCATCCAGGCCCTGAGCTAGCCTTGTGCCCAGCCAGCACAGAGCACATGCCTGTCACAGGTTGCCTCATCCCAAAGTAGGCTCTGACCACAAGCATTTCTTTCCATTGACTCTACTGGGGGATGAGAGTGCTATGTGGCTGAAATTTCTCTTGTTCTGCTAAATGGCTGTCGGTTGAATCCTGTCCTTAGTAAAAGGCATTTCCCTCTCATGATGTTGACTAGATAGCATGGACCGTTTGGGTTTTTTTCCTTAATTTTTGGTATTCATGAGGTACTTGATGCATGTAAACTTTACTGGGGTTTGTTGTAGCTCTTATGGTTATAATGTTATTGTCGCTCCTAGTGCTTACAGTTGTAAAGCTAAGATTCATGGAAAACTAGGAAGAAATGGGTTGGAGGGGGAATGCCAGGAGGTTACCAAGTTCTTATCCCTGCTCCTGGGTGTGATAAGCAATACTTCAGTCATTCATCACTGGCATTAATCTACCCTGTGTTTGAAGAACTCTGCACAAAAGCTATTACTGTGCTTTATTGTCTTTATATTTAGTTTTTATAATGTTTGAACTGAGTCATTCTTGCTCCAGTTTCAGCCCATTATTCCTTATCTGCTGTGGTTATGGAGAACAGATTATTCTATTTACTCTAGTAGCATGTTTCTATGTACATAGAAATCCATTATCACCATGCCCATAGCATTCTCTTCTCTAGATGAAAACAACACAGTTTTCTTTAACCTCTCCTGACAAGTCATATTTTCTAGGTATCTTTTTTGTTCTTTGACGTCTCTTCCTCTGGTCCTTGTATGTGTTTTTTTAAGATCACTTGATGCAGGAGATAGTACTGGGGCATTATGAAGAGGAGCAGGGCAGAAGGATGACCTACATTGTAGGTGATGTATGCTCCTGTTTATACACCCCAGTGTGTTCAGATTTTGTAACAGTATGACTTCACTGAGTCACACTCACCTTACAGTCTGCTCTGTCCCAAATCTTCCTCTTAAGAGCTGTTGTCAGAACACTTTTCCCCAACCTCTATTTGTATAGTTGGTTGTTTCTGGTTATGTGAAATAATGATACTCTTAGCCATGTTGAATTTCAAAGCATGTCTTCAAATGATGAAATTATCTCATATAATCTTGTCTTCAGATATAATTGCTTTCCCTCCAGACTTGTGTGCTACAAATTTTAATAAGCATGTCCTTTACTTACTCCTCTCCTTCCCTAATGTCAGTGTGGACTAGAACCAAGAGCAAGAGAAAAGGGGGTAACTTGACATGTCTTTTTGACTTTACAGTGGCCCATTAGTGACACTTGTATGAGTCCTCCATTTGTTGCATCAAGACTGTTCTTCCTTGATTGATTACAAGAACATCTGTGGATGCAGCATCCAAAGAGGTGTGGCTTTAGGGGTAAAAAAAAATGCATAAATATTTTTATACAGAGGGATTTGGAGCTTTCCTGTGGAAGTGAAAACTCATGGGATGCTGATGTACTAGCTTTCTCTTCAGCTTGTCTACCATCAAGTTGTAGCAGTGAATGACTGTGCAAAATGATGTTGATGGAAGTACAGGCTCCTTACTTGAAAATCTTAATTTCACATAAAAATCATGCAGTGAAACATAAATTAATCATAAATGTAAGCATTTGGAAGCTGCAAAATAGCAAATACTGGTATGGCTACAATCCTGGCTCGGAATGTTCACGAACATGCAACTAGGTGCTGACATCTGGAACATTTTTAGGTCAGGTTGGATGGGGCTTTGAGCAACCTGGTCTAGTGGAAGGTAGGGGCCCCCCATGGCAGGGAGCTGGAAGTAGATAATATTTAAGGTCCCTTCCAACTGTAACCATTCTGTAATTGTATGGTTCAATGAATGTTGGCATTCCAAGTGTCCATGTTAAATGTCCCCATAGACTTGAAAGCTGATGCATTTCATAGACTGAAGGTAAATGTAGATCCAAGTACTGTATATCCCCAAATCCCTTGCCAATGCGTGGGGTTTACAGTAAGTACTTTTTGTAGTGGTTTTGCACTTCTTTATGCATGTCTTAGATGTGACAGCTGGTGAGAATGGAGATGGCGTTTGTGGCGCTGACAAGTGCTCAAATTGAAATAATCCTGAAAAAGAGAGTCCTTGTGCCACTTTGTCTTTGGGTTTCTGACGATAATAGCAGATGTCTGCAGGGATGGAAGATGCAGGCTCCTGCTGTGAAAGACTCTAATAATGAGAAGCATTTGATGAGCTCACTCTGTTTCATTCATACTGATGAGTTGATACTTTAAGGATACAAGTAATTACAGCAACTTCGATCAGATTTACTTTAGGTGCAACTGGAACTGATTCCCAGAGAGGCAGCTTGTGTGGACTGAAAAGTAACTAAGATGTGATACATCTGGGTGCATAATCTTTCTGTCTTAATTTCTCATTCCTTCTAAATCTCTGTTTCCCTGTCTACTTAGCACTGATTTTATGTGAAATATCTCCTTAGAATTTACTTGTTCTGCAGTCTTTAAAGTTTAAGGTTGTGTGGCATCATTTTGGTTGCATGATTATCAGAAGTATAGGGAAAGCAGTTTGGTTGTCATGTATGAGTCTCACAGTGTTGTTCTGGCAGAGTCAAACTGAAAACCCACCTGCTTATTGCTGCAAACTGTGCGTGCCTGATTGCCTGTTTCTGACTGCTTTGGAAGAAACATGGGGGTTTTGTACAGGATGAGAAATGCAGTGGCTGGGGCTATCGCTGCCCTTCACAGCAGTCGTTTGGAGGTGGTGGACTGGAACACTTCCAGGGAAAGGGTACTGATACCAAAGTATCTTCACACATCACTGCTAATCATGGGAAGGAAAGTGCCTGAGGGAAGGACAAAACTGTATAAACAACTCTGAGATGGAAAGACATACAGCAGCCCTTTTGGTTGCTTTGACCAAGGGTACACCAGCAGGAGGTCTGTAGCAGTTGCTTCCTCCAGGTCAAGGAAAACATTTTAGGAGCGAACTCCCCTTGCTTTATTTTGCTTTTCATTCTTGTGACACATTGGGGGTTGAAGAATAAAATGGGCAGCAGTTATTGTTTCATGGCCAGTGCCCCTGGGAAGTGGGTGCAGTCTGGTAGCTGTGCTTGTTGCCTTCCTATGGAAGCTGCAGGCAGGAAATGCTGCAGGCAGGAGATGCCTTGCCATCTCCGACAGCTCTGGCTCCACTTTGTGTGAATGATCCCCCACATCTGTAGTGAGTTGACATAAACATCCCATTCCCCTGCTGTAAGATCTTGCCATGAGTTTTCTTCCTCATGAAGGACCGGGTATCACTGTGCTACCTGCTGTCAGCCAAGCATGACTGCTGGGACAGGAGGTTGGAGGAGCAGAAACTGCTCGGGGAGGACAGACTGCTCCTTGCATGCCAGTCAGCAATTAAACGGTGGCTGTGAAATGGAGGCAGGCAGGAGCGGGTCATTTTTGGAGAGCTACTGGTGAATGTGTCAGGGAGCTGTGTACCTTCACACTGCCCCAGCAGCAGCGGCGGCCCTGGCCTGAGACCGGCACTATAATTAGCTGGTGGCAATCAGCAGCAGCTTGCTTCTGTCACAGGGGTTCAGACCATCTGAAGCAGTAAATAGGCAGAGCTGTGGGGATTTTCCTTAATGACTGTAAGTATTTTCCCAGTGCCAAAACCAGCTGGCTTTATTTACCTGGATTTCAGACTAGTTTGTGGCTTTGTTTTTGTTATTCAGCAGTAGATTGGTCTTTGCTTTCCCTGCGTAAATTGCAGGAGATGCGTTGAAGCATTAAGAAGCCTTATTGACGTTTCTGTGCAGCCCCTTCAATTTATGGTAATCTTTCAACTAATTAAAAGACTTCACTGATTGGAATATATGCAGATCCCTTTCTGGAGATGGTCTCAGTGCATTACTTTAACCCATGCCTTACCATGTTAGTCTGCTCTGCTTGAACCACTTGGGAATCATAGAATGGTTTGGGTTGGAAGGGACCTTCAAGCTCACCTAGTTCCAACTACCCTGCCATGGACAGGGACACCTTCCACTAGACCAGGTTGCTCAAAGTCCTGTCCAACCTGGCCTTGAACACTTCCAGAAATGGGGCAACCACAGCTTCTCTGGGGAACCTGTGCCAGTGCCTCAGCACCCTCATACTGAAGAATTTTTTCTTAGTATAGGAACCCGTACGAGGCTGAAAGTTCCTTTTTCACTGAAGGCATTTTCTTTTTGTAATAAGATCCTGAGTCATTTTGAGCCAAGATTTCTTTCAGCACAGGTGGATGGGCAAAACTGTGTACCCCCCAACTCTGACTTGCACCAATTACCTGAGCCTGTTTTCTGGAGAAGAGATTGTGACAGTGTATGCCACCAAACGTTTTTGCAGGAGCTAAAGCTAGGGGAGGAGTATACAGCATCCTGTTCACTCTTTATTTGCAACGTGACAGGCCAGTACATCAGAATTTGTACCCCAAAGACATAGGTCTTTGTGGGTGCAGTTAACTTGAATGGTTTGGTACCTGCCTGTCATGGTTTAACCCCAGCCAGCAGCTATGTACCACGCAGCCAGTCTCGCACTCCTTCGTGGAGGAGAATCAGAAAAAAGTAAAATTCAGGGGTTGAGATAAGAACAGTTTAACTAAATCATAACGATAATGATGAAAGAAAAAAGAGAACAGTAAAACCCAATAAACACAAGTGACACAATACAATTGCTCATCACCCACTGACTGATGCCCATCCCATCCCTGGGGCAGCTCCCTGACGAGTCCCCCCCAGTTTCTGTGCTGCATGTGACATTCTATGGTATGGAGTATCCCTTCGGCTAGTTTGGGTCAGCTGTCCTGGCTGTGCATCCTCCCAGCTTCTTGTGCCCCTCCTCACTGGCACAGCATGGGACACTAAGAAGTCCTTGATTTGGAGTAAGAACTACTTAGCAATACCATTGGTGTGTTATCAACATTATTCTCACACTAAATCTGTAACCAGTCGCTAGGAAGAAAATTAACTCTATCCCAGCTGAAACTAGGACACTGCCTCATCTGACATGTTATCCATTTCCATTATTTTGCTCTGTGGTGGTAGGAAATCTGCTTCCCCTCTCTGGAAATATTCATCACACTTAACGGTTGTGGGTTTTTTGTTGCTGGCATGTCATCCATGTCATCCTACAGCTCTAACACTTCCCTGGCAGTTTTAAACAACATGACTCTAGGAAGGAGAATGAGGTCTCACGTCTTCTTGGTGAGCAGGGTAGGATCCAGAAGTCCGCATCATATCAGATGGAGCAAGACTGATTTCGACCCGATTCTATCAAACTCCAATGCTGACAGCAAGAGCTTGAAACATGAACTCCTTTTGCAGTCTGCAGTTGCAGGGTGTGATTGGCTTGCCCTGCATTTGGTTATAGAGCTGGACAAAGAGCATCTGGAAGTATACTGGGTACTAATGGACTTTGGAGAATTTTATTTCAGGGTAAGTTTTTTCAGCCTGTCAAAGTGCTCAGGTTTGCTTCTCACCTAATTTGGGTTGTGCCCTGGTGGCCCTCCTTTGCAGCTGTCACCAGCCCTTAGTGCACAGCTGTCCAGGCTTTGCCTTTAATTCCAGTTATTGGTCTGCATGGAGTTTCATCTAATGGCTGTGTGTTTCATACAGCCTCCAACCTTCTTACCCAAGGGTAAGGCTGTTTATATGAAAAAGCACAGAAAGGGCTCAGCAGGCTGGTGCCTGGATCTCTGTGGTGGGACTCTGAACCATTAATCTCTCCTGTGGTTGCTGATGTGTGTTTGGAAGCCTGAAATGGCATCATGAGGCTTCAAAGCTGATGCTATCAGATAACTTACCAGTCTTATCTTTCGAAGTCAAATGTTTTTTCTTCAAATCCTTACATATGTTATAATCCTGAACACCCTGTTTGTTCCCATCTCTTCCCTTTGCCCTCTTTCGTGAATTATTCCCGGTTCATAAATAAATAAGGGCACAAGTACATTTTGGGAGATTTTGCAAGTGCTGTTTAGAGAATAAATTTGTTCGGTACAAAAAATAGCTCTAAAAAGCATTTGTCATCAGATAATAACATTGTCATCCTAAGCACCTGCCTCACATCCAAGTTGCTGTAACCCAAAGGAATTTTTAGGAGGAAGTACTGCTTGCAGTGTATGATACTAGAAGTGTCTGCTGCCTGGCATATTGTGGAACTAAATGTACAACCTTAGTGGCTGTATTTATAGCATGCAACAGCCAGATACACCACAACAAGCAGAACTGCTCTTTAGTGTCATGGGAATTCCCTAGTGTTATGGCTCAACAGAAGGATGGAGCTGTCTTCTCACTGAGACATTTGGTACTCAAACTCTCTGAAGCAATTTTCATTAGACTGTACCGTGTGCCTTGTGTAAGGAGTGTTTTATGCTGAGGCTGGCACAAACCAATTTGTTGATGCTCTGTTTAGCATGTGCTCCATACCACACTGTGTTCAGATAGCAAAGGAAAACATTGCTGCTCTCATCACCTGAGAGGGGGATTAGGAGGGGAAGCAGAGCACCCACTGTAGCTGGAACTGTTGCCCATGTATCTGCTGCTCACATAACCAATAATCTCTTATGTTCAGCACGAAGCATCCGGAACAAAGTGTTATCCACACTGTTCCCATGCTGACATCCAACATTCCAGTTTCCATCTGCTCACAGGTTTCTAGGGCATTAGCTGTGTACCCAGCTGCTGGTCCTCTCACATATGTTTCAGGTCCAGGATGGACTTCATACGGAGTTGCCCAGTATCTCCATCCTAAGGGCTGGCAAATGACCCTTACAAAACGCAGCTTCTTAGATTTTTACACTTGGAGGCAGATGTGTATTCATAGTAGATTCATCTCATGTAACGTATAAAATGATACATGTAGACTTTCTAGAAAAATAATTATTTTGCTTTTCCAGGCTTCTGTCTCCTCAGCTAATGTGCACTCTCAGCCCTGTTTCAGTCCTTGAATGTCTTCATGTGTTAGACATGTTTTTCAGTCATTCAACCTGCCATAGATTTTTCTTCTTTTCTGGACTTCCAAATTTCTCTGCTTGAAGCCAGTCAAAGGTGCCATTTAAATAGCCACAGCTTTAAGCGCATTCTTAGGCTGCTCCTGAACAAGGTTTGCAGTGCAAGAGAAGAGGGAATTTTCCTTTCCCCTGGGACTTGTAGCACTTCCAGCTTAACTTGGAAAGGACACAAGATAGACATTTTTAACATTCTTAGTCTCTCTTTACAAGAAAGTGCAAGTATTTTACATCCTGTAAGAGACTTCAGCATCTCCCAAGCCTTGTAACCATCATATTGAAAGGATAAAAAAAAAAGTCGTAGTAGGACTTGGAAAGCCATCTGATGTGTTTCTAGCAAGGTGACATATGGAGTATGCAGGGCAGTGGAGTGTAAGGTAGCTTATTTTTAGCATTTCTGCCTTGCCAATCAAACCCAATTGTGGCTTTACCACCTGTCTACAATCCATGGTTTCAGACTCATACTGCAGTTACCTTGCATGCCCTCCTTCCCCATCACATGTTGCAATTCATATCCTCAGACTCTGCTACAGAGTGGCTTAAAGGGAATCTTCAAATTTGGCAGGAAGAATGTGACTGCTATAAGAGTCTCTAATGCATCCTTCTGTATTATATTCATCACTGACAGGGGATTGGAGAGGGTGGGGATCTGAATAAAGTGTGTAAAATTTGCTGCCAACAGCATCATAATTGAAAGAGAGGAGATAACAGTATATGTAATAATATTGTTACATGTGCACAAAGCAGGGCTGATCCTAGTGGTAGAAGTTGGGTATTTCTAAACCGTGTGCCTTTAAGACCTACATAAAGCTGTTACATTACCTTAGGGTTTTTCTTTTGAATTTCCAGCTTCATAAACCCAAGCTTGCTTTTTTTTTTCTTTTCTTTTCTTTCCCTTCCTTCCAGACAGCACTCTCAAACCCTGGGGGTGTTTATTTGAAAGAAGACTCTGCATATAAGATATGCCGGTGTGATAAGACATGCTGCAGTAAATAGGGGCAGAATCATGTGGACACCACTGTCACAGAGATGGCACGGTTGAGCTGACTTTGTCGCCTCCTCTTTGTAGTGCCAGTTTTTTATTTAGGACAGTTACAACTAGTTTTTCCTCTATTGGTCTCTGACATCTGGTGGCAGCACCAGGTAATGCAGTTAATTTGCTGAAAATCTTGCCAAGAGGGTAGCTCAGACATTAGATTTTGAAGCTTCAGTAACTTTGCTGGAAAAGAAACTAACTTGGCTCTTGGTAGTGTATTTTGGTGTGCTTTTAACCTGGGTAGGAATTGCTTAGCTCCAGGGATTGGCTTCATGAGGAGCTGTCGAGCCTGGCCTTGAACACTGATGGGGCAGCCACTTCTCTGGGTAACCTGTGCCAGTGCCTCACCACCCTCATAATGAAGAATTTCTTCCTAATGCCTAATCTAAATCTATCCTCTTTCAGCTTAAAGCCATTCTCTGTCACTACCTGCCTTTGTAAAAAGTCCTTCTCAATCTTTCTTGTAGGCCCCTGGCAGCTGCTACATCTCCCCTGAGCCTTCTCTTCTCCAGGCTGAACTAACCCCAACTTTCTCAGCCTGTCTTCTTAGGAGAAGTGCTCCATACATACATATATATATATCTCATTTTAAATTAAGTTATAGTCTTCCATTAACATGGTGCATTTTGATTTAAAATGTTGCCAGTAAAATTCCACTAAGAACTGGTTTGATACTTAGAGAGCATAAGGCTGGTGATGGCAATACTACAAAAGAAGTGAAAGCCACTGGCTGGCTCTTTGGTATTTTCTTGCTCCAACAATTAATTCCCAAATGTGTTTGAATTTGCTGGTTAGCTCCAGGAATATAGCCAAATCATTCTCAGCTAGAAAGTAGCATATTTTTGCTTTTGCTAGAAATGTCTGAGTCCTCCCCTTCTTTCCCTTTCCCTCTACTCTCCTCTACCCCTTCCTTCTTTCCCCTTTTGCCCCTTTCTCCTTTTCTCTGTCTTTTGTTTCCCTTTTCTCTTTTCCTTTTCTCCCCTTCTCAAGCGCTGAGTAGAGACAGAAATGAGGATAAAACCAGCAAAATGGGCAGTAGATGCACATACGTGTGTGGCAAGCTCTGCAATATACAATTTCACTGCAGTTCCAGCACAGGGACTTGAGGTTTGTGTTTGGCTGCCAAGAGGGTGTCAGTGAACCTCCCCCTGATACTTGCATGCCGTGTCACTAACAAATAATGTGGTTCCACTGTGAAGAATAGCTGCCGGCATAGGTGGATAAAATGTTGTTAATAGGAAGGGCAGCTTGCTTGGTAATGCTTTGTTTTTTAACAGGTTCCCCTTTTAATACTTGTTTCTTCCTTCTTGCTGGCTGAGAATAATGTGACTAATGCCTCTAGACTAAGCATCTCATCTTGAATGGCAGCTGCATGTTGCCTCTCTTGCTCTGGCTAATGGAGTCAGGCTGTGACCAAAAGGACTGAGAGCTCCGGAGAAAGATGTCAGGGTATAAAAAGCAAGTAATATCAGGATACCTTGAGCTTATCGTCCCCATCCTTTGTGGTTTGCTTTGAAAAGTTTTAACAGGAGTAACACTATAGGAAGGTGCCCAAATTAGTACTTCTCTTCCTGCTTTGTCCTGTCACTGGTAAGACCATGAATTTAATCCATTATTTTAGAAGTATTTCACACAGGAACTTTGGTGATAACATCCATAGTGCCTTTTTCTAGCTACATTGTTGCAGAGATACTTCATCCTTGTCCATAGTGTCAGTATGCCATCTCATATTGTAGGGAAAATAGCCCCTAAAAATTAAAACCTGCATTTTACAAGGATGCTTAGTAGTTTGAATTATACCCAAGTCCATTATAGCTTATTTGGTAAATTATTTACCATATGTGTTTTCCCATTGTGAAAAACAGCTAGACCTGATTAGATGTTTAATTGCTCGGATGTTTTGAATGAGGAATGGAGAAGAAGCTCCTGGTTGGCAGCAGAGGCAGCAGAAAGGACAATATGAGCCTTTGGACTGCCGCTAAATCTTCCCAGCAATAAACTGCAGTCTGCTATCTCTTGCATTCAAGGTGACTTAATATTAACCTACATAGCAGTAATTTCCTGCTCACCAGTGAATAAGTGATCAGATGAAAGTCTTTGTAGGGAAGGAACAAGTGCATAGATTTTGGGGTTTCACTGACCCCAAGGGAGTCTTGACCTACCTCTTGCCTTGGAGAGTGGTGTCCCCTTCATATTAACTACTACCTCCTCTGTGTAGCAAAGAGTAGTTTCTGCTCTCCTTCCTGTCACCTGGAATTTCTGTGAATGTGAAATAAACTTGATGTACTGAAATGTTGGGTTTCATATAGTGCTGTGGCTCAAAATTCTTCTGCAGTGAAGCCCACACCTGAGCGTTGTTTCAGGGAACTTCAGTGTTGTGTAGCACCCCTGCAGTGTTTACCTCTTGTTTCTATACAAAAATGCTGTTTTCTTGTACTTTAGCTACATTTGCTGCAGTTTAGCAATTGGGTCTAAGTAATAACGGGACAGCTCTCTGCTGTCATACAGAGCTTAGGATTTGGGAGCCAGTAGCACGGCCTGTTTGTAAAAACGTTCCAGCTATCTTTTAGCATCTCTATGGGGAATATGAGCTCAGAAGCCTGCCACCACTGAGCCAAGAAGGGTTTGCAGTTGCTTCCTTTTGTAGACAAAACTCCTCTTCATTGGAAGAGAAAATTTTGATTTAAAACCTTCATTTAACATTTGGGAAAGTTTTTTTCCTGTTGAGTTATAATTGTTGAAACAGGTCAAGGTTGAGATCCAGATCATCAGGAATCACTTCCCCTTTAAAGGCAAATATTTTCCTATGTGGCCTGAGGGACTGAAATCAAGTCTGACAAGGCACATAGACCTGCATTTTATTCTTGGCTTTTCCGCACTGGCTCTGTCACACTTTTCTCCACCTGGAGAGCAGTGCTTACCTTGCACTGTGGTTGTGGAGGTTAATTAATCCCTCTATTTGCACAATGTTCCGAACATGCCCTAACAAAATGCTGTTACTTTCATTGCCTGGAGGCTCTGTGCAGTCTCCTGTGACAGCAGAGCCTGGGAGCCCAATGGATGGGCAGAGAGAGGCCTCTCTACCTGACAAGCAGCCAGGACTGCCCGGTGTGGTTCCTCCTGAGGTCTGCCTTCCTCACCTCCCAGCCACCCCAAAGGGAGGGAAGCATCATCCCTGCCACAGGAGGCACCCGTACAGGCTTACCAGGGCTTGTGGTACTTCTGGGCTGTTTTCTGTGCCTTATGGCTGGAGCAGACTGATGGAGGAGCTGCCTGCTCTGATGATGAGGCTGCCGTGGGAAGGTCATCTTCATCAAGACTGGCTTGCAGGTTTCTGTGCATCTAGCACTGACTGCTTGAAATTTGGACCTTAATTTAAGAACCAAATGGTTGTATTATCTCTTGGTATTTGGAGCACAAGAGGGGATTTGGCCTTTGCTTAGAAGATGTCAGACCACCATGGGATGATATCCTACAACATACGCAAATGTCTGAGGACAGAATGGTCACTTATCCAACTTAAAGGTGGATTATTAACTTTATGTGTAATCCTCTAGGCATTTCAGGCCATAAACCAGATGACTAGTGCTGTCTTTAGAGGGCAACAGGGTTTCTGTATTTTTTTTTTTTTGGAAAAGGGCTCTCTCATGCACTTGACATTTAGCCTCATCAAGACTGTGGGCCACTGGCTTTGAGCAGCATGGTCTAGTGGAAGGTGTCCATGTCCATATCCAACTCAAGGAAGCTGGAATTGGATGATCGTACAACCCAAACCTTAAATTGTATTGTTTTAGGGGGTAGTGTTGGTTCACAGTAGAACAGGGGCCAGTTAAAGGCACAACAAGGATATTAACCAGTTGTAGTTACAGAAATTAGCATTTGCATACAGTGATTGATTTTCTTTATCTCTCTTCTTCCAAAATAGATGCACTAGTAAACCATATAGGGTATCACAGATGGGCTGTAAAATATCAATGGAAACATTGTGGTGGTGTTGCTGTTTCATTTCCTTCCATCTCTTAATTTGCTGCCTTACTTTATTGCTCCTCTTTCTTTGTCTTCTCAGTTTCTTATTTCCTCTATTCCTTGTTGGCGAAGTTATTTCCAAGTGGAACTGGCTGCTAGCATGGTGATGCATATGCAGTATAGAATCATAGAATGGTTTGGGTTGTAAGGGGCCTTAAAGATTGTCTAGTTCCAGCCCCCTTGGGTTGGACATGGACATGGACACCTTCCACTAGACCAGATTGTTCAAAGCCAGTGGCCTATGGTCTTGCTGAGCTTGGCTATATGGGAGCTGCAGAAAATGCAGTCCACCAAATGGACAAGGGAGGGTAAGCCAGAAGACAGAATTTAGTTTGCTGTCATCATGGCACTGGATCCTTTTCCAGAGATATATTCAGGACACTTGGATGCCACTGGGAGGAAGCAGAATATAAGAGAACACAGAGAGGAAAAGGTCTCCGGAAAAACATTTGAGTTACTACTAATGTGTCAGGAAAGGATGACAATGCTGCATGGAGAGTGGTGGCTGTAGTCAGTCTGTGGTGACCTGCTGGAGGCTTTCCTTTGCAAGGAGGAGGAGGACTGTGAAAAGGGCATCTTTCTTTTCTAAGCTGAAAAGCTGTTGCAGAGGTGTAGCTTTGAGAAAATTCAGCTCAGGCATGAGAAAGAAGCTGTGGGAAAGGTTTGAATTACTCCTAAGAAGCAGAAAAGCAACACATGATCAGAGCTACAACAATCCATCCAGGAACACCACATTGCACTGGCATGTTTCTGGTGTGAATGCCAGTCTGCTCTTGAACATGCTTACTACACATTATCTGAAAAGATGTATTTTGTTCCTATCAGAGCTGCATCTCACCCATCTTTGTTTTATCAAGTCTATGCTGTATTAAATATTCCTGGTAAATGGAGAATTTATTGTTGACTTACAGCCATGGGAGCTCTGGTGTGAGACTGGTATGTTTACTGGAAAATCAGTGCTTGGAGCTGACAGACTCAGCCCAAATCTCACATTGGAGGGTTGTCAGTGTGGTGTGAGGTACGGATTATTGTCATTTCCATCTTTCTCCATGTGCTTTGTCATAATGTAAAAGGCTTATAGATGGCATTTGATATAAGGCAGCATATGTAAGAGGGTGAAGGATAATGACTGATTAGCAGCACAACTAACTGCCTGTGTATGTGTCACTTCAACATATACCGACCTGCCTCCTTAATTTAAAGCTTTTTGCCCTTTGCTTTCCTCCTGCCATGGGCTACGTTGCACAGAATAACCTAGAGCTTTCCTAAGGGCACTCCTTTAGTCATCAAGTTCCTCTTGGCTACCCTGGAGCTATATTATACCTTCTTGACAGTATCCCTCCTGCTAGTTACTCTGGCATGAGCTCCTCCTCCATAAAAAAATGAACACAGTTACCTTGGGTCATGTTCATTCTGCTAATGTGCTTTGCTGCAATACGGAGAATGATTGTCACTTGAGATAGCTGGAAAAGGAAATGAGGAATTTATTCATTTATTCAGCAGAGTAGAAATGATATTGCTTTCTCTTCCAGGGAGCCAGCAGGTACTAGTTGTTGGTGAGAGGCTAAGGATTGCATGGTATCGGAGACATGCCTGTGATCCACACCACATGCATGCTGTGCCCTCATCATTCATTGCGTGCTCCTTCTTCCCTCTTTCTTCCAAAAGTGAGAGAATAGAGGCCATTGTTTCTTATTCTCTGGCTGATGGAAGAACAGCCTTAACAGTTCTCTTCCTATACATTGTGTCCTCGCTGGTAAAAACTGATGTAGAGCCTTTCTTCTTCCCTAATCCTCTGTGGACAGTTGGCTACCTTTCCCCTGGCTTTCTCTTTAACATGCTGCTTTTCCTTGGCTTCTTTGGCATATCTGCCCATGCAGTTTGTGTTGTGGGAGCAATGCTCAGCCAAGCAGTAGTGGTACTGAATCCTTGCTGTGGAACACAGAGCCCTCTGTGACCCAACCAAGGCTGCAACCCCAGCTTCCTATCTTCAGCCATCCAGTGTAGTTCCATACCTACGGAGTTTATCATGTGCTTGCTTGACCCACCAAGGCCTGATTTAAGTCCCTGGTTTCCAGGATGCGAGGCCTTGGTCAGATCGGTTTGGCCTGGGGACCATATATGACCTGAAGAAGGCAACTCCTTGCAGGAGAAGCAGCCCAAACTGCAGCTCCACAGGGTCTGGTGTAGTGGCCTTGGTCGTTTTGGCCCTCACCTGGGTCTCATCTCTGTGCTTTGCTTTGTTCCTGGTGGCCATCAGTGCTGGAGATATCGAGATGTGCTGGAGCAGTAGGTACACACTCTTGTAGGTGTTGCCTGGCATAGTTGCAACTTCTCCTGCTGCCCTATTTCTGCCTGCCTCCTCACTGTCAAACAAGACATAGACTGTCAGTAATGTGCTGGTTTTCTCTTGCTTTCTTCTGGCCAGGAAGGCAGTAGGTATTGGAGAGGGAGGAGGCAGAGAGTAGAGAAAGCAAACTGATGGGCTATCTGTGGTGCTACCAGCAGGATGGGCAATTTTTGGTGGGAACATTTTCTCCCCCTTCCCCTGTGCCACTCAGAGGTGCTTGTGGGATAAAAAACCAATTCCCTTAGAATCTGGCTTGGGAACAGAGGATGGGAAACCTACCTTAGTTTACAGACCAGGGTCCAGAACCAAGGCAGGAGCTTAAGCCACCTGAATAGACTCATCTGGGGTTTCATAAGACACAAAGCATTTTAGCAAAATGTACGAGGTTTAGTTTGGGGTGAAGGGAGCGTCTTTATGTTTAGTTTTGATCCAAGTATCTTTAGAAGCAGGTACTCAGTTACGTAGAGTATTCCTGAGTGTTCATTGCCCTGCGATGTGGCACCAGTCAGTCATTAGAAATGTTTGATTTTTGTTGTCTTTCGCCTCTAAACCAAATAAAGAAAATAAATTTCATCAGAACTTCCACTCAACATTTACTGCTCTCTCTGGGGACCTCTCAAAGTTGATTCAGAACTGAGTATTAATAATTGCATTGTGTTAATTTATTTTTAACTTGACTCTAAGCCTGAAAGCAACCAAGCAGAAAAAGTATTTAATAACCAAGAAACTTAGAGGAGCAGAACACGTAGCCCAGTGCTGTTAACATCCTTTAGCAAAAAGGATTAAGTGCTGCTGTCATCATTTAAGCTTGAGGTGGGGGAGAGAGTAGGAGGGAACAGGAGATGGGAAAGGGGAGATGTCTGATCCACTTAATGCAAAGTATAAGTTGATGTCATTTTAATATTCTTCTTATAAGATTTACCACTTTACATGTAAATACCAGGCAGCAACGTGGCTATGTTGGATTCCCTATTCATATGGAGAATGTGTTCATCTACTGGAACTTAACTGATCACACTGAGTTAAAGGGAGGATAATAAAAAGCTATGGAGTGAATAATGGAAGGATTTAAAAACGAGGCATGGGGGGCAGAAGATAGAATACGTTGTAATTTTGGAGGTAAAACTATAGTTGAGATTAACCGTGTATTTATGGACATCTGGCTGATCTAAAGTCTGTCTGACGATTATCTTGTAATTGTTAAACCTGCCGCCTTTATGTCTGGGATTAGGTCTGTTAAAATATGTATGTAAAAAGCAGAATGGTTATTGATTCTGTGCAGCATAATTTGTGTGGGTCTCCGTTCAGAGTCAGATGGGTTATATTTCTACTTTAGTTCATGTGGTTTTGGTTCTTGGTCTGCTTTTTCTCAAAGATAATGTCAGAGCATCTGTGAGAAGCTTGTTGATAGGAAAGAGTTTAAGATTAAAAAGTTACCATTTTTAGAGGACTTGATTTAGAAGGAAAAAATGGATGACTTATTAGTTACTAAAAATACATCTTCTGAGCAATTGTATGAAAATTAGCATCTAATAATGCTGCATCTGTATTTAGTCCTTTTCACTATTACAGATTTTTAATTACAGACTTTTTTGTCTTCATGCCAATTAATTTGCAATCCTGATCTCTGTTCTTAAAAATGATTTGCAGGAGCATTGCTGACATCCTCAGTACTATTTGTAAAGAAAGAAAACTACCAGGGAAAACGCATTAATATCAGCTCCCATAGAAACACTCAAGCATTTCATTAGCAGTTGTAAACAGGAGAGACAATAGGGAAGGCTTTATTACGCAAGAGGTGGTAAATGGAAAATCGGCAGCAGAAAATCAAAGGTTAATCATGAATAGCCCCTCACAACTGTGACATCGTGTTGTTCATGTGTTTGCATTTCCATCATGCCCTGATCACAAGTGTAGAATGCCACATAATAAATAAATAAATAACCCAACCTTCAGGAGCAAGAACAAACAATACAATGGCTCCACACCAGCAAAAAATGTTCTGCAGCCATCTGCTCAGCATCAGCCCAGCACCAGCCAGTGCACTGTGAGCGGGAAGTACAACTCATTCCTCAAGGCTTGATGGTCAAAATGTCACTGATTTTATGTTCTTTGCACAGTATACTTAATGTGATCTTTTTCTTACAGGAACTGTCTCTGCTGATGTTTGTAGTTACACATCTATATTAAAAATCCACTCTAAATATATTGTGTCTATATGAAAAGGCTGAAGGTAGGGAACTGAGATACCGAATATTTTAGCATGTTATTCTAGGATGGAGTAAATGAAAAAAAGGAACATATGTCAAGGGATGTAGGAAAAGACACGAATTAATGCAGACAAGAGAGTGGTCCGAAAATGTGATGTTTGCATAAAGACAGGTTTCTAACGGTGTTTAGGTACATAAAGGTGCAGATGAGTTCTGGGATTTTCAGATGGTCTGATTGATGGACTTCTGTGCCATCTGGAAACTGAGTGCCTATTTTCTACTGCATTATCCCTTGTGAATAAATATCTTGGTGTGTATGAAAATGTCCCTATTTACATGCTGCGCTTTTTACAACTTCTGGTCATCTGGTTTATAATAGTTGCGAAAGCTGTTGTCTCTGTATTTTATACTCTGTTCAGTGATGGTGCCCATTCTTAGACTCAGTCTTCATGGTTTAGCAGTGTTGACAGCCAAGTGTCAACACTGGGGTTTTGGACTGAGAGACTGACGAAGGCAATAGAGGGTGTGGGAGCTCATATTCTATGATAGCTCTGATTTAGTGCACAGTTACTTAAAATCTGTTAAAGTAAGCGGCCTGTAGTCTACCACGTGCCTCTGTGGATGGAGACTTCTGAGCCTTTATTTTAGTGTTTCTGCAGTGTCAGCCAGGCATTATTTTGTAGGTGTGGTTGTACTTGCAGCAGCTAAACACTTGCTTAGATGTAAAAAAGGAAAAGTGAGATCTGAAAACTGTGTTAAAGTATCATAGAATCATAGAATGCTCTGGGTTGGAAGGGACTTTAAAAATCATAGAGTTCCAACCTCCCTGCCACAGGGAGGGACACCTTCCACTAGACCAGGTTGCCCCATCCAACCTGGCATTGAACACTTCCAGGGATGAAAGTAATGCTGGATGGATTTAGAGGGAACCCACATGCTTGATGCTTCAAAGCAAGGGGCTGGAATTTTAGCAAGCAGTGTTAAGTTGGAAGATAAAATGTGTAAGCCAGAATGAGATCTTTCCAACAAAAACATCTGTGCTTTTCATTCCAGCCAGCTCTAATGTAAACTGTCTGTTTAGCCAGTCTTATGCATGATCCACATAGTCACATGAGTCATGCATGCTGGCAAAAAAGAGTTAAGAGCATAACTGGAAACTCTCTTGTACTTGCACTGGTGTGAGTGTGACTCATGCTGCTGCTGGAGGAACCCATGGGAGAGCTGGGGAAACTGCGGTTTTCTGCAGCGGTCATGATGCTCATTGGAGGTTCTCTGCAGGCACCAGTGATGCTGGTGTGGAGTCACACACTGGAGTTAGAGAAGCTTCAGTATCCTGATGAAGACATTAAAGAAAAAATATGAAGACCTTGCTTTTTCACACCACCTTTGTTGCCTTTGCTGCCAGGAAATGCAAGTGTTAGACTTGTTGTCCAGGTAGTGTTGTGGGAATTTGCTGCTGTCTCTCTTGAAAACAGGATTACCAGGCACTCCTAGGCAGCACGGACCACTTAAAGCTTTAGTCCACTTCTCAGCTGAGGTTCTTCTTTGTGCTGAGTGCAGGTCAGCCAGAGCAGAAGTCTCTTGCAGAGAGAAGGGATTTGGGGGCAGCTGGCCAGGTTAAAAGACTGATTATTGATATGTTTGAACACTGAAAAAGATCTAACATGAATATGGATTCTGTGGTTTGTAGGTATTTTCGTAGCTGTAGAAATGTGGGATGGAAAGCACCTCCTGAAGGAAAGAACCTGACTCCCTGCTACCAGTAGACGCTACATTGTCTGATTCCTTCATGTATTGACCAAACTCTCTCTCAGAGCTAGCTGGCTGCTGTCTCCAAAAGTCTTGTTGACAGGTTATTCAGAAACTGCTTTTTAGGGATGGTTGAGCACCTCATTTTATCCTTAGACAATATGAATGTGCTTTCATACCCATGAAGTTCCCTGGGAGAAAAAGGGAAGCAAGCTGAGCCCAAAGACAGTTGGACTTGTTCTCAGGTATTGCTGCGTTCCGCAGAGCAAACCACATTCTTCTGTTCTTTCGTCATGCAGTAGGCTTTTCAGAGGTAGAAGAACTGAGCATTTGTTCTCTAGATCTTCCATGTTATGTCATCCTTGAACAGGGAAAGCCAGAAACACACTCTGCTCCAGAGAAGATTTCATCAATACTTTGTTTTGCAGCACCGTATTTCCATGTGCCTACTGGAAGTGCCTCATTTGCACAACCATTTTTCACACCTGCATTGCATTGGTAGCTTCTGAGCAGTTGGCACAGGTCAATTTAACTGTAATTCCCAATGACTCAGACCTTCATATGGCAGAGAGCCCTATTCATATGCTGAGGATATTACAGATGGAATTGTGTTCCTTCTGTTTTGGTGTGAAAAGCCTTCGTTTCCTCCAGTATCCTCTATGTGACAGTGTTGGCCAGTTTCATCACCAATAAACTTTCCTTAGGATATCCTTAATTTTTTGTGACACTTAAATCAGCTCCTCCAGAATTTCTCTAATAACTCCTATTGGCAAAGGCTATGGCAGGTTCCCCTGTGTTGCCATCTCCTTTATCATCAGACTGTTTCTGTACAGCTTTTTTTATGTTTTCTGCATCAGTGCTCTGACAGCAGGTTTGCTGAAGGGAACCTAGATGGTTCCAGCAGTGTTGTTGTTGTATAAAAAGTGAG